>PVIU01003577.1:0-25003 GCA_004026605.1 Ondatra zibethicus | reverse complement strand
AGAATTGGAATCGGAAAGATAGCTCAAAGATTAAAGGTGTTTGCTGCCAGACTTGAAGGCCTGACTTCAATTCTTGGGACACACATTGCTCAGGGAGAGAACCAATATAAATTGTTCTATTTCAGTGTGATATGAATGCACACACAAATACACACACTAAATAAAAGAATAAATAAAACATCACAACATTTAAAAAGAATAGTGACACATTGTAGTAAAAGTTTATGAAAAATACTGCCATTTAAAAAGTCCCCAATGTTAAAAATTAATTGGGAGTATGTACTGTAGTCAATAACTATTGATTATATAACTTACAATTGTCAAGATAAACAAGCCAGGGATAGGGATATTCAGAACTCAGGAAAATCCTAAGTTTGAGGTCAGCCTGGAAAATAGATGCTTTCTACACACTTTAAAAATCACCTGTATTCATCTACAACTAAAGTCAAACTTTGAGACATTTGTTGATAGCAGCTAACAAACTGTCAATATGATAGAAAAATAAAACCCACATAAGCTAGTTTATGAATAATTAGCATATAATGTGCAACTCATGAATATGCATATTTGTAATACTTCTGTCTTTGCTGGCTGAGTTCTTAGTTAAAGGAAAACATTTTTTTTCACACAGTACAGGTTTCCAAAGGCAGACATCCAAGCAGCATCTGGGACTTCTGGTGTATTGCTCATGGTTAACATAATTACATAGGTAAGAACAAAAATCTGTACAATATGGTAATGAACCTCTTACAACTGTGTTTTTTAAAATCTTCATGTTTGTAGAAATGAGAGTTCTATCCTCAAACATCATTTAAAGGTAGAATATGTTTATCCTGAGTCTTGTTTCATGAAGGATGAGAATCTGATACCATCTATAAAGGAGTGTATTTATGATTGTACACAAATGGTCCTTAGCCTAACAAAAGAAAAAATAATATCTAACATTTGTCTATTTCCAAGTAACTGTTCTGTGCTTTGGGAACAATCCTGAGAAGCAAATGTCAACTAAAAGGAAAAGAATTTGAGGATAGGAAATGAAGCTAATGAGTGTCCCCTAAATTGCACAACTGATGCGCTGAGAGTCTGAGCAATCTCCTGAAGGCTCCACCTCCCAGGCCCTAAGCTTTCCTCCTACAAACTACTTCACTCATAGTAAAATAATTATATATTTTTTTAGAAAAGTGCATCTTACATATTTCTCATGTGTTACATTACTTTTTGTGTTTTAATGACAAATTAAGCTACCTGCTTGCATCACTGTGTCATAAGAATTTTTATCTTAGATTATATTTGTATGAATTAAATGGTTCAATCACTTCAACAAATTTCTAGATTTACCTGTTGAAAATTTCAAACATTCTGAACTCCTGATGTGTAACAGCAGGTTATAGGAAAATAGTAAGAGTTAGTACTTTATTTACCAGGAGAGAGAGGAATATTCAAGGGCTACTACGACACATTTTGTCAATAATTCAGAGTTTAATGTCTTGAATAGCACAGCCCACGTCCACTTTCAGTGCTCCATGCTTTGAGCTGCACTTCCCAACACAGAGTTGCCACAATTAGTTTGGGAAACTCCTGGAAGACCTCTCTTCTGAGTTCAGGTTCAAAGGCAATGAAGAGATGACAATCCCTTTTCTGTGCCTATGCCTCGAATAAGCAACAGCTGATTTTAAATTCAATTTGCTCTCCTTCAATTCTGGACACTGAAATCCTGAACATTGAAATGTTCATGGATTCTAATGGACTCTTCCTCCATGGCCTTTGGCTCCTGTGAACAAATGTGTCCACTAGTAATGTGGCACCACAAGCAGTGATACAAACACATAGTTTCCATGCGAAAGGGAAAGCTACAATTGCTCTTTCTTCTGCATGCTAAACTATCAATTTACTTTCTTTCCTTTATTTTTTTATCAGATATTTAAAAAGAGTACTTATTGAGAAAAGGTTTCAGGAGCAAATAAATGACAGTAATCTTGTATCAAAACTATCCATCTAACTGGGTAGTTGACAGGAAGTCCCACTCTTCAATTTTGAGATTGAAAACTACCAAAACAATGCTTACCATTAGTCCTCATTACAAACTGAGGCTTATCTTCTACTGACACTCTTGCTCTCTTTGTATCCTTGCATACAGCAGTGATATTTATGAAACATGGTCTATTGAACCCTCTACATATTTTTTTTGGGGGGGGGCTTGCTTATCATTTAGATTCTTGTTCCAAAAATCTTTCTCACCTCTAGGTTTATAAGGTAGTGCCTCAGGATTCTATGCAAGATATTATCACTATGAAATCTTTCACTTATTTTCATATTTCAGAACCAACTCCTGATGCCAATAAAAAGAAGTCACTGATACACGGAATCATCACACTCTCAAAAACACATTCAGAATCGGGCTGTTCAAGAACATTCTAATTCATAGTCAAAAGCGCCATTCAAAAGTTGATACAGCTATTGGTTGCTTTATTTTTTTTCTCACATTATATTATGTTTATATAATCCCTAGAGGGAGCCTTAGAATTCTGTTTTCTATGATAATTGTCTATCTTAAAAGGTCAAAATTGACAAGGAGAAATTCCAAAGATTTTTAAAGTCAGAATGCTTTTTATAGTAAACAGAAATGTAAGCATTAATTTTTCAGTACATCACATGAGGTGCCTTCTAGTATGAAAAGAGAAAAGTTTACTGTCATGGAGGTGAGTTTTTAAGCCAGCATTGAGCACGAGATAGCCTCAGATATCAAAGTTATAATCCATAGGAAATATCTATTAAAATAGATTATTTTCTGGATTGTTTGCCATAATAATAATCAGTAAGAATTTTATTAGTAGATTTAATCATAAACTTTAAAAGACCATTCTAGCCAACCAAGTTATTTATTCCTACAGGTCCCTTTATGCCTATGCAAACATGCATGTGCTTACATACAGATGCAGAAGGAAGGGAGTGAGTTACCTGACTGATAGATGATAAAAGTCAGGCTTCATCCATATGGTTGGAGAATTCATGTCATAGAAAGCATGGAGCAATAACCTGGAGAACAAAAGATAGCAAAGTGCAAATGCACTCTCTGATGATGGCAATATCTTGAGTCCCTCTTGTCCTTTGTATTAACCACCACCAGGTTGACTGATGCTTTTGACATTTACAACATCAGCAACACAAGATTATATGTCTTTGTGATGTTCCTGTACCTAGACTCAAAGGAAAACATCTAGAAAACGAATGCCATATCTTTGGGATTCTTCCAGATGATGGAGGATCTGTTTACAGAGGCAATATAACTCCTTTCCAGAAATTTTCAAAGTACCTGAGCTATGGTGAAAAAGTACCCTTAACCCAAATTTAATTACAACTTTTTAATTATAAGAAATTCTGTGCAAATACTCTCTTGTGTTAGACTGAAAAACAGTCTTCTAATTTCATCCCCTAATCCCATGGACCTTTTAATACATCACTGTGTGTATATATAAAATGGCAAAAGGACTCTCCAAGGATGATTAATTGAGAGTCCTTGAGATGGAAAGACTATCCTAGATTACATTGCTGGACTCAAAATGTAGCTGTCGGTTCCTTGTCAAAGAGACCTCAGAATGTGAAAGGAGAGAAAAAGCAATGTGAGAACAGAGGCAACAGCTAGAGTTACACGGTCTCAGCCAAGGAAAGCAGGCAGACACTGGTATACAGAACAGAAATGCATGCTCCCTCAGAGCCACTAGAAGGATCAAGCCCTAGTCACTGACATTAACCTTAGGATGTTCATACCAGACTCCCACCTTCAAAACTGTAAATAAGTTAAATTGGTGCTGTTTCAGGCCTCCAAGTTTGTGGTTGTTATTGTAGCAGTAGAATGCTAGTACATTTCTGTTCTACATTGCAGGCATTTTGTGAAACCTAATAACTCCTTTTGTACCTTTGCTCCACTGGTCCACTGCCTAGAACACCGAGCAATTATTTTTGCCGATTAAAGACTCTGCAAACGGTGAAGCTACTCTGTGCTGAGCAGAGAGTTTAGTCAACAAATAGGTTGACAGCAGAGATAAATGTGCTCACAGTGTTGTGCTGCCTGCCTGAGTGAGTGTCTGCGGGGTGACGGGGAGAGTAGACTTCAGATAAGGAATAACGGTAAACCATCAAGGGGAACTGTTGGGCGAACCCACAGGAGCTAATCAATGCTATAGGAAAGTACATAACTGTGCAGTTGATAATTTCTATTAAACATTAAAAGAGTATAAAACAAATAGTACTTTTAAGATAAAAAAGACTATTTTATAATTAATTCATAATTATGGAATAGCATGAATATTTAATATTTAAATTCAACTGTAATGGTGAAAGAATTCTGCCATAATATTTTTCAGTTCATTATAGAAATCAAAATTCTCATTAAAAGAATAAATTATAAAAGCCTCACAGTTGAGGACTGTGACAAAACTGAGAAAAGGAAGGGCAGAACTCCCATCAGACTGATGTTTCTGAACATTTCACAGTGCCACACTTGTTTGCCAACTTAATTGAAAAATAAATTTTCAATTGTTTAACATGCTGTAAAAAAATTAAGAAGAGATCTTTAATTATTAGGGATTTTTTTAACGTCCCTGTTCATTTGCAGTGGCAAGTGCTGTGATCACGAGGAAACTCCAGAAAGTTCTGCTTTGTTTTGTAAATGAATGCCGAGTAACAGTGATCAGGAATTTTTAGGGTCTTGAATGTACATAGACATTTTCCTTGTCTCTTAGCAGGTTTTATACCCTGTTGTGTGACATGTAAATTATAGACTGAACCGCTTCCCCTGCACTGGTTTCTTGCCTGATTCTTTAACTTTCTTTTGTGCTTTTCTTCCTTTCTTTCTTAAGGAAATATACACCACCGTTCTCAGATAGCATGGCAGAAAAGAAACATTCTTAGTGATCACAGCTGTTGTTAAGCACTGTTGTAATGATACCTAGTGTCACACAGAGTGTGCAGTGTGGGGGAGGGGAAGAGACAATTGTGATACTTCTTAGATGTGTGTTTAAATTCGAAATAAATCACAAAGGGCTCTAGCTAGCCAAACCCTGAAAAGGAAGAAAGGAACAGCACAATCATGAAGACAATGTCTCCAGCCTTTGGGCAGTACTCAGAAATTCCCAAGTTCATCATCATATCTAGGCTTTTTCAGTCACTCCTCCACATGTATCTGCCTCTTAGCCAAGCTCTTCCCCTTAGACCTTTGAAATATTTCCAGTCTATTGTGATTGAAATGTCTCTTAGTTAACTCTATTTCATGTATTCTTTGATGTATTCATATATGTATATACCACAACATAATCTCGATCACATCTACTCTGGCCCATCCCTGGTAACCCTGTTGTATATAGCACCATGTATCACAGTCTAACAGCGTCTTGGTCTCCTGCTTAAGACTTTGAGAATAAGTACAGCCCTTGTTGCCCCTGCCAACATTCAGTGTGCACATCAGCAACAACGACCCCTAATGTCATGACAATCAGCAGGAGCTATAAGCTGAGTGATTATGTTCTCCTAAAGTCAATGTTGAAATCTAATCACCATTATGATAGTATCAGAGAGTGGATCCATTTGGAATTGATTAAAGCAGTTTTTAAGAAGCTAACTTATGAAAGAGGATTCATAGCAGGGCATGGATGTATATACCTGTAACCTTAACACTCAGGAGGCTGAAGCAGAAACAGTGTGAGTTCACCTCTTATACCATATGAGATAAGAAGCTAAAAATGTCCAGCTATCAAGTAAGAAATTGGTTCACATGAGACCCAGAATGTGACAATGTCTTGGCTATGGAGGTAAATGTCTACAGCCATTAGAAATAAATGCTGTTCTTTGTAGAGCTGTGAAATTCTATGATAGCAACTCAAACCAGCTAGGACAAGAGTAGTTTTAGAAAGATGAAAGGATGGGTAGGTCAAAGAAGAGAGTCAAGTTTAATATTTTAACCCTTCTAAACAGAGAGGTGTGGGTCCAGACACAGTCAGGGAATCATCTTTATAAATGGATCCTGAATCTGTACAGAAAGGTCCTGGCATGTCACTCTACCCACTTGTAACATGAAGGCCTGCTCCTTGGGGTTTCTGTCCTGCCCAGTTCCCACAGCCAGTAAATCCCAAAGAAAAATCATACAGAGGTCTCCACAAGTTATAAACTGAATGTCCCATTAGCTCAGGCTTTGTATTAGCTCTTATATCTTATATTAACCCATTATTCTTATCTATGTTAGCCACATGGCTCAGTACCTTTTTCAGCAAGGCAGGTCACATCCTGCTTCTTCCGTGGTCTGAGCAGTACTGCGGAAAGAACTTCCTTCTTCCCAGAATACTCCTGTTCTCATTTCTCTACCTCTACTTCCTATCTGGCTACTGACCAATCAGCGTTTATTTAAAACATAATTGACAGATATAGAATTGTTCTCCCGCACCACCCACTGGTCCCTTCCTATCCCCAACTACAGTCACTAAGATTGACTTCAGCAGATAGCACTATAGTTAGCTAAAGGTGTTCATGCTATGATCCACCCAAACCATGGATGTGTTACCTTACATGGTTAGAGAGACTCTGCAGATGTGTTGAGATGAGATGCGATCGCCCTGGGTTTTGCAGATGGCTTAATCAATCTCATGAGTCCTTAAAGGTAGAGAGGAGAGCAGGAGAGTGTGAGGCAGGCAGACAGTCTGAAAGAAATCTATGGCTCATCATTACCAGTTTTGAAAGTGGGAGGAAAGGGCTGCAAGCCAAGAAGCACAGCAAATCCTAAAAGCAGGGAATGACCCTAAGTTTGAAGTCAGCAAAGATATGAGGACCTCATCCCGATAAGCATAAGGACCCATATTCTGTCAATAATCTGGGTGACCAGAAAATGACTTCTCTAGAGTCTTCAGAAAGGACAGTAGCCTGCTGATAACATTGAACTTAGCTAGTCAAGAACTCGCAGGCCTCCTTAGCCTTATTCCCCAGGGAAAGGTGAGTGTGCTATCTGCTCTATCTGCAGCCCCATGATGCAGGACAATCAGATGCCATAGAGAGTCAAGTCAAAGCAGGAACTCAGTTTATTACTGAGAGCGTCAGCTTATATAGGATAAGTGACATCATATGATGAGGGGTTACCTCCAGCCAATGAGAGACAGCCAAGCCCTCCCTCTGGCTGGAGGGGTGTCTACCTAGATTTTGCTGTCTCATCCTCACTCAGTAGCTTTCAGACTATCCTTCAAACTCAAGCCAGGTTTTTCTCTGTCTTACAGGCCTCCAGATACAGGCCCTGAGATAATTTTGGCCCAACAAAAAACCAGATTTGTCTGACTTTCAAACTGTATGATTTTAAATTCTCTGATGCTTTAGGTATAAAGTTCTGGTGGTGTGTGTGTTTGGGAGAGAGCAGTGGGTGAGTGCATGAGAGACTCACTTTGATCATCTTCCTCTATCATTCAGATGGGTTTTTCACTTAATCTGTAGCTCAGAGATTCAGCGAGATAGAGTGGCTAGTGAGCTCCAGGGTTGTTCCCATCTCTGCCTCCCCTGCACTAGGATGGTACTTTACAGGCTAGCATATCCAGCTCTTCACATGGATGCTAGGGAAGTAGAACTCAGGCCCTTATGTTTGCATGATAGCACTTTGCTGCCTGTGCTGTTCGTGGCTGTGATAGAAAACTAACTCACTGGTACTAAAGGTCTAGATGAGAAAATGCAGTAGTATGAGAAGCAAGCAAAATCAGTGTCCCTGTGTCCTGGTGAACTTTGGATAGAAACATCTCACTCTAGTCTTCTGAAGCCTACACCCCTGTAGAATGAAAACCTTCAAAAGACTCCATTGTTAATGAATCCAGTTACAAGGATGGTTTTTATTGCAGAACTCTAGAAATATGTTCTAAGTATATATGAATATATAGAGATATAGATATAGATGATATAGATGTAAATAGATACAGTTAAAGATACAGATAGTTATAGCTTTCCCTCTACTTACTCTATCCCTATGTTTATATTGGACTTTGATCCTTAGAAGTACATGCCTTTGTCCCGTTCAGAGAAGAAGGTAGAAACAGAGGGGAGTGTCTACATTTCTCTGTAGATTCTATGCTGTTTAAGCCATTTAGTACACCAGATGACAGCATGAAAACAATATTTTATTTTTCTTCTTAAGGGCTGAAAAGATATCTCGGTGGTTAAGAATATTTGTTTCTATTGCAAAGGAACCATACAGGGTGGCTCACAATGCCCTGTAACTCTAGTTGCAGGGAATCTAATGCCATTTTCTGGCCACTATATGTACCTGCATGCATGCATGTGGTACACATAAACTCATATACACATAAAAATATTTTTTTCAAGTTTTTTTATTTTTTGTTTAAGTTTTATTTTTTTATTGCTTTATAAATAATACCATTCAAAATTTCAACTTCCTCCCCTATTCCCATTTCCCTCTGACTCCCCTACTCATCCTCCCCTCTCCCCCTACAGTCCTAAGAGAGGGTAGGGTCTCTTGCCCTGTGGGAAGTCCAAGGCCCTCCCCCCACCATCCAGGCTTAGGGAGGTATGCATCCAAATAGACTAGGATCCCAAAAGCCAGTACATGCGGTAGAGCAAATCCTAATGCCATTATCATTGGCTTCTCAGTCTGCCCCAATTGTCAGCCTCATTCAGAGAGTCCAGTTTGATCACATGCTCATTCAGTCACAGTTCAGCTGGCTTTGGTGAGCTCCCATTAGATCAGGCACACTGTCTCAGTGGGTGGACTGAAGGCATAAGTCACAAAACAATCCCACATCAGTTTGGAATTATGATTAATAAAATGGTTATTTATTTAAAGGAAAAACTTACAGATCACTGTCTTAGACAACAGCCCTCTGTGCTACCAGGAAAGGAGTCTGGTAGCCAGAAGCAGAGTCCGAAGCAAGAGAGAGCACACTGCTACCGCTGCATTTTAAAGCAAAAGAGACCATGCCCAAGTGGGCTGGTATCGTAAAGGCTATTAGTTGAAGGAGCGGAAGGAGCTCCCACAGCAGTGGACCAACCCCTCGTGGTCCTGACTTCCTTGCTCATCTTCTCCCTCCTTGTGCTCTTCAGCTGGACCTTGGGAGCTCAGTCCAGTGCTCCCATGTGGGCCTCTGTCTCTATCTCCAACTGTCGCCAGACAAAGGTTATATTGTGATATTCAAGAAAGTCAGACTATGGGTCAAGGCCAGTTCAGACACCCTCTCCTCCACTGCCCAGAGTCCTAGCTGGGAACATCCCCGTGGACACCTGGGAACCCCTCTAGAGCCAAGCCTCTTGCCAACCCTAAAATGGCTTCCTTAATTAAGATATCTTCTTCCCTGCTCCCATCCTTCCTCCATCTCAACCACCCCACTCCCCCAAGCTCTCCCCAACCCTCCCCTTCTCCCTTCTTTATCCCCCTCTCCCCTTTCCCCACCCCACCCCCATCACCATGCTCTCAACTTTTGCCTGGCGATCTTGTCTGCTTCCGATTTCCAGGAGGATCTATATATGTTTTTCTTTGGGTTCACCTTATTACTTAGCTTTTCTAGGATCATGAACTATAGGCTCAATGTCTTTTGATTATGGCTAGAATCCACTAATGAGTGAGTACATACCACATTCGCATATTTGGGTCTGTGTTATCTCACTCAGGATAGTGTTTTCTATTTCCATCCATTTGCATGCAAAATTCAAGATGTCATTGTTTTTTACCACTGAGTAGTATTCTAATGTGTAGATGTGCCACACTTTCTTTCAAGTTTTTTATGCTGGAATAATTGTGCTTTCATATAAATCTATGAGAAACAAAAGACATAGAAGCGAGGTATCTTTTATCTAGTTTACCTTTACAATAACATATTGAATAATTATAGTATAATATCACAATATAGTCTTAAATTGATGTCGATAAGTAAAAATTTTACAATAGTTCCATTGAAATCCACTCCCCTTCCTCTCTACTCTACTTTAATCTTTAGTAGCCATTAAGGTGGCACCTATTTCTGTGATTTTGCTTTTATATAACTTGCTACATGTTACACAAAATGCATAACAGACATGCTACATAAATATAAGCATATAGACCATAACCACCTTTTTCATTTGATTTCCCGTGGAGCCATCCAGATCCTTTTGTAAACTGACAGAATTCTCTGTTTTGCTGACTGGTGTTTCAGGAACATCAGTTTATTTAGTCAGTTAGCCCATGCAGGATGCTGTGCTATTTCTAGCTTTATAATGAAACTGCTACAAACATTTGTGCAAGGAGTTTGTGTGAACCTAAGGGTTCTTTTTTCTCTGAGATACACACAAGGACACACTGTTGTGCCTTGCTATTCCAGCCCATCTTGTCTTTTAAGCTCATCCAAAGTGCTTCAGGATAATTTCCACATTTTACATTCCTATCAGTAATGGATGACTGATGGCAGATTCTTTTAATCAATAGCTGGTTTTGTTGCTCTTTTTCCGTCCATTGTTCTCATGGGTATAAGGTGAGATACAGTAGTTTCAGTCTGTGTTTTTCTGATGGGCAATTATTTTGATCTTTTATTGTGAGTTTATTTTCATATAAACCTGCTTCGCTGGGATGACTACTTATGTCCCTATTCATTTTCTAGTTATAAACAGAATTTGTCAAGTTTGTCGACATTTGAATTTTAACAAGTTTTTAAAAACATATCCTCTGTTTTACTCTTTCATAAAATACCTTGTCTGGAAATATAGTTTCTCAACTAACAACTTATTTTTAAATCTTTTCAACTGGATGTTTCTTAGATCAAATAATACAATAAATTTAACAAATTTTCCTTTTCTATGTTGTGTTTTTGTGTCAAAATTAATACTTTTTCCTAGTCCCAGATCTCAAAGATTTCTGTTTATGTTTTATGATAAATGTGTTTGAGTTTTGCTTCTGACATTTAATTGAAACCTATGATTCACAATAAGATGTGTTTTATATAGTGACAGCCATCTTTTTTTGACATGGGAATGTTCAGATGTTGTAGCATTATCTGAAGGGACAAAAAGAGTGTTTCCCATCTTTTCTCCAACTGAGTTGCTATGGAATTTTGTTTTTTATTTTTTTTAAAAAAAAATCATTGGACATATTTGTGTTGCATATATTCTGATTTTTTCTGTTGTTTTTCACTGATTTTGAATCTGTTCCTTCATCCGCTACATGCCTAGAATTACTCTAATGTGATATCTTTACTGTTATAGACTGATTTCTATCCCTTTTAAATTTCCTAATGTATTTTTAGCTTTTCTGGTCCCATTCCATTTCCATATACATTTAATAATAATAATCTTGTTGGTAACCGTAAAATGGCCTTGCTGATAGGAAATAAGTCAAAGTTAGTATGAGTTTGGAGAGGTCTGATGAGTTTTCAATTCCTGGCACAGCGGGTGCCTCTGCCTCTCCAGAGTCTCTGATTCCTTCCATTAGGATCTCATCACTTTTAGGCACCCGTCCTGTATATGTTTTATTAGATATCAGGTTCAGAGTTTCTTTGTTTTTCTCCTGAGTAACTTTAAATAACATTTTAACTTCAGTGTTCACGGGGTCATTTTGAGTATGTAAGAATAGCATCTTATGCTTTGATCTTGTAAGCAGTTTATAATCCTAGGTTTGTTTTTGAAAAAATCAGCAATATGTTTTTTTACTGGACATCGCGTCACATGCCTATAATCCTGGCAGCCAAGAAGCTGAGGCAGGATGCTCACAAGTTGTTAGGATATCAAGAACTGCACACCAAGATGGGATACATACATGCATACATGCATGCATATGCACTGTATATATTAATTAATTAAAATCCTTTCCTGAGGAATGCCTGATTAGATAGTTACGCATGCTGTGTAGTCAGAGCAGTTTTACTCTTTCTGGCTGCGCAGCTTGCTTTTAATTCCCTTCCTTGCCTGTCACATGAGCCAGCACTTTCAGCACTGTATTGGCTGAGTGTAGACAGGATGGATAGCCATGCCTTCTTTCCAGGTTTAGGGAGAAGCATGCAGGTTTTTATCACCATGTGGAGTTAGGTATGGGGTTCTGGTAGATGCTTTTTATCAAACCAATTCCTATCATGTGCCTATTTTTCTGAGAGTTTTTTTTTTATCAAATGTGAGCATTGGATTTTGTCTTTTTTTTTTGATTTAACTAATAGCATCATATTTTTTCTTTTTACCTGTTAATGCAGTAAATTCTAGTGAACAATGTGATTTCAAATGTAGAACTGTCCTCACACTTTTACAATAATTTCTACTGTGGGGATAAAGAGCAGCAGTTAAGAGCATACTTATGTTGAAAAGGACGTAAGTTCAGTTCCCAGCACCCCGTCATGGCTCACAAATGCCTATTGCTCCAGTTTCAGGGGACCTGGTGCTGTCTTCTTGCCTCCATGAACACGTGTGCATAACACACACACGTGCACGTGCACACTCACACACATACATTTTAAAAATAAAATATATTTAAAAATAATTCTACTTGAGTGTGTATTTATAACTTATTGTTGAATTTAATTTGTTAGTGTTTTATTAAGGGTTTTACGTCTGAATTGTTAACCTGCAGCAATTGTTAGCCTGTTTATCTCTCTCTGGTTTGGGTTTCTGGACACACTAGCCTTGTAAAATGATTTAGGATTCATTCCTTCTGTATCTCCTAGCAGAGTTTGTGCCAGGTCAATTTCATCTTTAAATATTTGGAAGAATTCTTTAATGAAATCATCTGGGCCTGGAGATTTCAGTTTTTGATAGGACTTTCTCTAATTAAAAATTCAATTTCCTTGTATGGATCTAGAAAACATCATACTGAGTGAGGTAACCCAGATCCAGAAATACAATTATCCTATGTACTCACTCATAAGTGGCTTTTGGACATAAAGCAAAGAAAACCAGCCCACATATCACAATCCCAGAGAACTTAGACAACAATGAGGATCCTAAGAGAGACATGCATAGATCTAATCTACATGGGAAGTAGAAATAGACAAGATCTCCTGAGTAAATTGGAAGCATGCGGACCATAGGAGAGGGTTGAAGGGGAAAGAAGAGGAAGGGAGGAAAGCAGAGAAAAACGTATAGCTCAATAAAATCAATAAAAAATTTAATTTCCTTAATAGATTTGGGGCTCCTCAGATCAAATGTGTCTATTTTGTACTGGTTTACATAATATATCCATTTCCTGCAGCTGCCTTAACAAACTATCATACTGTGGACAATTTAGAGACACATGAAGTCCAAAGCAAAGATATCAAGAGGGCCATGTTCCTGTGACACACATGGAGAAGCCTCCTTCCTTGACTTTTCCCACTTATTGCCCCACACTCTTCTTTTGGGTGGCAGTGTGACTCCAGCCCCCACATTCTTTGTCACAGGGTACTCTCTGGAGCCTCCCAAGATCACTTCCACTCTATGCATTCCTGAGTACAAACTCCCCTGTCTCCCTTGCAAGATTGTGACCCCAGGCTCCTTTCTGGCCTCACCGACAGCTCTGTAGCTATGTCTCTATGTTGTGAATCAAGGCTATCATATGGTCTCATTACTTCGGAGTTATACCTCCTCTAAATCGCCACCGAGGTCCTGCTGACATCAAGGTAGGGAGCTGAGCGCAGGTTGCTATGGGCTTTAGGAGCCAAAATTCTCCCCTCTTACTTTGCCCTCATGGCGCCTCTATGTGTGGAGTTGTGGCTGGTTAGGAGCACCCACTGTTGGTACCTGTTTGTGGAAATGTCTGCTTCGTGGGTGCTGTGCTGAGAGTGGGCAAGATGAGGGACATGCTGCTTCTTCCTGGAGGGGATGAAAGCTCCTGATCCACACTTAGTCTTCCCTTCAGTACATGGCTTGAGAATGGCTTGAATCCTTCTAGCCAGGGATAGTGAAACATTGGCTTTACCCTTAGCCTCTTACTCTACCATTCAGAGTGGGATTTTCTCTTCTAACATTCTGCCATCATGAAGCAGGTTATCTGTACATTTTCTGCCTGGCTAGGCTGTCTCTGTCATTTGGCTAGAGACCCCCCCACATTCCTTGCACATTCAGGGCGGGAGTTGCACTCCATGCATCTGCCAGCGTTTTTGCTATATACAATTCATAATATGGAGAGCCCTAGTTATACTTGCAAGAGCAAGGGGGGGTTATATTTATTCCATCTTCCCATTCCTGGAAGTCCCAGGGCTTTCATTTTTAGTGTGCTTTTCAATTAAAAAAGAAAGGGCAGAACGCCCCATGCCTTCATCTTAACAGACGGTTACTACCACCAGTGTCTTGATTCCTTTCTTCTTTAAAAATAAACGCTGTTTATGCTCAAAGCGGCGCTGAGCAGACAAACAGAGCAGCAGTGTAGCTTGCCTTCAGATTCTGAAAGCTGCCTCAGAATGTCAGCCACTGTCGCGGGTTTTGAGACCTTTTCTGCTCATAGGATCTAACAGGTGAGAGATGGCAACTCCCATTTAAGGAAAATGAGTTACACGAGGAGAGGTGCGAATTAAAAACGGGACGGGATGCTTAAATGAAAGTAAAAGAGCTGGGTGCATTGGCACAAGTGACCACGCACGCGTCTCCTGTTCTGTTGTAGAGGACAAATCACAGAGGGTCTTCCAGGGGAAGCGGAAACCACCAGTGGGGACTAGGGAAAACTGAAATCGCCAGAAGTGAGCATGTGAATGCGGCCAAGTGGGTGAGCAACTTCGGGGCTCACACCTGGTGTGCACCAGAAAAAGCAAGGGGCGGGGACTGGAATAAGGGGGAGGGGAGCCAGCGGGGAGCGACTGAATGTACGGCTCAGTAAGTCAGTCACCTGAGATCAGAGACCTAGAAGGGAGGCGGGAATTAGACCGAACAGTCTCCAAGATCTTAGCAGACCACAGGAGGCGCCACTAGGACGTCTCCACTGCGCTCTGTGGCCAGGGAGGAGCGAGCCTCAGTCTCTGCTGCGGATCTGGGCCACCGCGGCTGCAGCCTGCGCGTCTCTGTCCCTCCTAGGGGCGCTCAGGCTCCCTAGCCTTCGCCTGCGCTGTCAGTTTTTCTCTACCCGCAATCAACCATGGATGTCAACTCCTTGCTTTCCGTGCAAAGGTAAGACTCGCTTCCCCATACGCCAAATCCCTTCAACTCCGCTAGGCACTGGAGATCACCGGCAAAGTTGCTTTCCAGCATTTGCTCTGCTAGAGATACCCATGAAGAAGTTGGATCCCTGCGGTATGAGAGGTGGGATCAGCCCTCAGGGGACCATGGTAGCTCCCGAATGGGTGGGGTCCCTGTGCTGGAACTGCACCAGGTGGAGGACAGCTAAGAGCCTGCCGCCAAGACTGTGTGTGGGATTGGGGTCTCCTCTAGCCGACAAGATACCAAGATACCTGGAGAACCTGACTTTTAAGTGTATGTCACCTGGAGCAGTTTCGCGCCTTGTCGTGGAATGATTTCCAAGGTGGAGAACAGAGACCAGATGGAGTAAGACCAAAGCCAATTTCTCTCCCGTGCCATTGATCTTGACCTGGGCTAGTTTTGGGGCTCTAGAGAGAGGTACAGTGTCTTGTAGCATTGGATGGGGGGGGGTCTCTTTGGTCTCTCACTGACACCTAACCTGAGGCCACCTGTAATCCTGGGCAGAGACCATCTCAGTTCTTTAGCATCTCTGAAGCGCTTACCAATTCCACCCTACTCCCCACCGCTGACAGGTAAGCGCAGTCACCTGAGAGAATGCAGTTACAACGTTTTGTTGTCTGGTCTGCTCCTATCTCCCTTCCCACCGCTCGGGTTCTGCTCTCTGCCCGACCAAGCCGAAGAATTCAAGGATCTATGATTTTTATTCTTCTCCCTATAAATCTCTGGATTGAATTGGTACTGTGACTCCGGGTGGTTCCCCAGCTGAGCAGGTAGTTTTGAGCCCTTTGTGCTCTGCCCAGCATGAAACTGAGCGTTCACAATTCAGACCAAGTGCTCCGGGCACTGCTGAATGGCAACAGCCTGGGGTGTCACGCTGCCGTCCATGACAGCCCCACTTTTCATCTCCCAGGGCTCAGTGCTGATCTTATAGGCTCTTCCTTCCTTCCTATCTCCACCCCACCCCCCAACCAACCCAACAATAAACACTTGGAACTAGGATTCTGGAATTGCATTAGAACATAGCGAGACAAAACACTCACCGGCCAAGTCTCACTCACACCCAGTAGCCAAGATAGGGTGACTGGAACAGGGTTGAGTGTAAGGAGGTGTTAGATGCTGCCTTTCAAGGGTTCAGAGCCTGCCATCTACAGTCTGGAGTGTTTATGCTGTGTGATAGAACCAGCCTTCCCACTTTTCCAGCCATCACCCACCCACCTCTGTGGCCTTAGCAAAGCGAGGTTTCTACAAAACGCCTGGGGCAGCTCTTAAGTGAGCCTCTAATTCTCTGGCTAAACCAGGAATAAATGACCACAGAGTCTCTCTATTCCCACCTAATGTCTGAAAACGCAAGAAAGTGCTGAGGGAGGGAAGATTTTAAAAGCTTAGAAAATAGCCAGTGTTGTTGATTTCTAGGTAAAAGAATATCACGTTTTAAAAGTCAAGTCTGTTAGAGAGTTACTGTTTACTGTCTGGAGAAATGGTCCTTAGAATTGACTCCTTGAGGGCTAGGCTTCCAGCTCCTCTATTAGAGTTCTAGCCTTGCTTGCCTGAGCCCCAAATTCAGTCCTCAGTTTCTCCACCCCACTCTCCACAATTGAAATGGTGAGCTCAGCAGTCCCTGCATTCCCAAAGAGGTGATTTTCATGACAAATCCCGTACTTTACATCCTCCTTCTCAAGTTGTAATGAATGTGGATCAGAGAGGCCTTAATTTCCTTCTAATCCTGCAACATTCTCTAAAATATTAGAAACACACCAGGCCAATAATTTATCAGATCCTATCTACTGTAGTACCCAAAGTGGCCTTATAAAGAGTAAACTAGTTGAAGCCCCATACAGAACTAAACCTTTCAAATATTGTCACATACTTAACCAAGAAACAGCACATTTCCCCTAAGTCAGTATAATACTACGATCTATTGTAGCACCCTTGTTCATTCCTGTACTTTAGTGTAAGTAATAATCACAGTTCCTCTCCCATAAGATTTCATGGGAGGCCATCAGAATTTCCTTTTCGTGTGTGTGAAAAACTGCTATCTGTTTGCCCTGTATTAATCACTGGACTTGTTTGCAAAAGTTTGAATATTGAAGAATTGATGATTGGATATTCTACATGAGTGTTTTTGAGAAAATGGCAAAATGATCAAGTAATAATGAATTATTACTGATCAAGCATGCATTGTACAAATCTGAAACGTTCTCAGTATTTAATAAAGCTAAACTAGTGCTTAAATATCAGCACTTCTTTTAAGCAAGATAAAATCATTTAGACATCTCTTCAACAATGCTCAGAGAAATCAACATGGTTTGGAAACACAGTGAATTAATTATAGGATACTTTGTACTGTTGGTAGGTTTTTTTCTTTCTTGGTTTTTTCAATTAAAACACCTTACAAATGAAGCAGCACTTAAACAATACTGTGGTGACTGATCTCAAAATGGAATCTGAATAACAATTTGGTAGCTTTGAAACATGGGATTTTCTATTAACCTTGTATTTGCAAAGGTTTCAGTTTATTTTGACAATGAAGCTTTAGATTTTCAGATATGTATTAAGTTGTATGAAGCACATTACAGACTTTTAAAAATCATTGACTATAGAAGCCAGACAATGTCTCCAAGAAGGAAATCAAGCAGTAGGGAAATCAAATATCCTCACATTAGACATATTATAAACCCAGAATTTCATCTTCTTTTCTGGTTTGTTGTCTGGTAGAAACAAAATGGTTTAAAAAAAAAAACAAAGCTTTTTATTTTAGTTTGGTTATTTTTACAGCCAATGTGTTGGGAGCATTTCTTCACTTATCTGTTTGATAAAGTTTATTTGATTTGCTAAGTCACATAACTAAGTGTAGAGATAAAAGAATTTATGTTCTCTCCCAAATATTTCCTGTACCACACTTATTCCTGTATCATAGCTACCATTAATAGATATAAGTCAATGTTGTTTACATGAGTAATTGTGTGCACAATCACATTTAGACATTATTAAGTGTCATCCCACATATTAAATTGTTTGATCATCACATCCTTGAGAGTTAATTATAACAGATATTACTTCTACTTCCTAGCAAAAACCCTGAAGCAAAAGGAAATTAAATAAAGCAAATATTGGATTTAAAAGTCCATATATAACACCTAGGATACTCCAGAGTTCTTCTGGCTTCACATCTAGTATTTTGTTTGCTTGTTTGTCTTATTTTTTCTTATATTTAAGTGTGACTATGAACTCACAGTTAAATAGGACAGAAAGAAATGCTGGTGCAACTTAAATGCTAACATTGTTCTCAGACACCTGGGGCATCCTAAATGCAAGACGATCCTTAAAGCAGCAAGCCTTTAAAACAAAGATTTAAAAATACATTTTTCAAAACAATTAATTACAAACAAATTATTTTTCACCTATACTATAATTAAGATAGAATTTGAAGCTGAAGAAAGAGTTAATCTGCTTTGTAAATATTTACATTTTTATACTCTATGGAATATAGTATAAAATTCTTTTTGTTTTGTTGGACTTCCTGGATTCTATTTTGATTACACACCTTCTATGTGGGCCTTTGGAGAAGAAACTAAAAGTTTGTTTTAAAAAAATATGAATTATTGATTTTATCATTTTATTTTATCCAGCTTATAATTTAATTTAGCAACACATCACTTTATATTGTTAGGTCCTAGGAGAAAAGCAATTTTTTTCATGGACTCAACAGGTCAAAACTGTATACTAAACTAAAGCCATACATCAATATATTTTTTGATGAATGTTTATATGTTTTCAAATTCTTAAAGAGGGAGAAATGTACCAGGCCATGGTGGCCCATGCCTTTAATCCCAGCCCTCAGGGGAAAAAAGAGGCAGGCAGATCTCAGTGAGTTTGACGCCAATCTGGTCTACAAAGTGAGTTCCAGAACAGCCAAAGATACACAGAGAAAACCTGTCTCAAAAAACCAAAAGTCATTTTAAAAAAAATAGAGAAATACAGGTGCATAGCTTCATTTGTATGCTCTCTTGACTAATGAGTCTGAGGAAGCACTGGCCTGAACCTTTTGTGTGGAGGAGCAGGGTTAAGGCTCACATGCAACTCTAAGAGGTAGGTGATGTTTTTTCATGGAATGCAACTCTGTCTCCACAGTCCAACACTAAGCTGCATCCATTTTCTAGCTCACAAAAGCCAGGATGCTTCCACTCCAAAAGTAACTTCCTATATAGACAGAGAAACTTGGAGTTAGGAATCTAGACAAACATACAAGATTTGAGGTGCTGGCACTGTTTCTGCGACATGGGCACATTGTGAAGTAACAGGAATTCTCAAACCAATTTCTAATGAAAACATTTTTATAAATACCCTTGCAGCCGACCGTTAACATTTCACTGTACTGGCAACTTTCGCGGGCACCTGGCTTCCATCTCTGTGCTTCCCTTGGTAAAATATGTATATATCTTATACATATTTGTATACATAGTTGTAAATAATTACCCTGCAAGTCAACTCTTCCAGAATTTCTTGTCCATAAGGGACTTACTCCCTTGGCTAGCCCCACTCAGCTGAATACTCTTTGGCTATCTGTGGGAGAGTTTTCTCCACATGGAATTTTAGGGCGGAAAGAAGAAATGGTTGTGCATTTGCTGTTGGGGTGTTCATGTCCTTGCCACTGTCACTGTCTATTTAAGGTTCTCATTGACTCCTCCTAGATATTCTGACATATGGAGGGGGTACACTGATCATCTGGGTCCCTTGTCCCTAACGTTCTACAATGTCACGCTTGCTGTTTATTGTTCCCGTGACTGTCAACTGGGTACTTCAAGGGTGAATGTGTAACTTTCTTGACAGAAAAATAAATCAAGGCAAGAGAAAGAACTGAAGCAAGAGTTCAGTAAGAGAGCTGAGTTTGGGGGAAAGGCTGGTTCCTCTTTAAGATTCCCCCACAGGTGACGAGAAACATATTGAAAGAAAGTACTTGAAAAGGTTACTCCTTGGTAGAGAAGGTGGTTCAGTAGCTAAGAACACAGTCCTGCCACTCAAGAGGTTTCAGTGTTCTACTTGGAAGCAAGATTTTTATGAACTCTGGGACTATTTTCATCACCTGATTTAACGAATAATAACAGCACTTGAGAATATTGTGTATTGTACATTGAATTGTGTATTGAGTAGAAATAGCCCTGTGTATGAAGGCTCAGTAACACTGAATGGCTTTTTAGTGCTTATCTGATCATCATACTTTAAAGATAGCTAATTAAAAAAAAACACTCCTAAGTATGATTGTTTGGTCTTCTTTAACTGATATTAATAAGATACGCTGGATTTTTCCTGGCTTATCGTTTTCCAATCTACATCTTCATATTTAAAGCTAGTTATTGGGAATGGGTTTTTAGGATCTACCTTTTAAAACATCATTTAATATTTTTTAATGTAACTAGTTTGCACATGTTCATCATTGTTGTACATGGGGCTAGATTGAAACCCGCCACCTAGCTAGCTATTTTTCTATTTGTATAAACTGCCCTATCTTTCAAATTTACTTTTTTCTTGTCTTGTTTATTTGAGGTTAATTGGGAAATATTTATAATTCCATGCTAGCTCCTCTACTGATTTGCTATTTATATTTTGCAAAAGCAAAAGTTGATACGCCAGCGTTTAGTATACATATCTTTAATTAATCAGATTCTACTCTCCAATTATAATGTATCACTTCACATCCAGATCAAAGTTTTAGTTATTCATTCAAATTCTTTCCTCTGATATTTTAGCCTTTGGTTGGCATATATTTTATTTTTTATAAATGGTATAAACATTGCATCTTATGTTTATAAGTTTATAATATGTTATATTAAAGCACCATATTTTAGAATAATCATAAGTCTAAAAATGAATTTGATTCTTTTTCCTTCACTTCTGAAGTTCTGGATACTTGCATAGAATTGGGATTTTGCCTGTGTTACACAGCTTCTGTTCAAAAAGCTTCCTTTATACTTTTTGTGGAGAAGGCCTGTCAGCAGTGAATGTTCCACTCTGCTCACCTAATAAAGCTTATTTCTCCTTGACTGTCTTGAAAAAAAAAAGCCTTTATAAGAATAGAGTTCAAGGCGGGTGGTGGTGTCATATGCCTTTAATCCCAGCACTTGGCAAGCAGAGGCAGGCAGATCTGAGTTCCAGGCCAGCCTGATCTACAGAGTGAGTTTCAGGATAGCCAGATCTACACAAAGAAATCCTGTCTTAAAATGAAAAAAAAAGAAAAAGAGAAAGAAAGGAAGGAAGGGAGGGAGGGAGGGAGGGAGGGAGGGAGGGAGGGAGGAAGGAAGATTGGAGTTCAAAATTGAATGCTATTTCAAGTAGCTTTTGGGGTAGTGTGCAAAGTGAAGGGTATACTGTTATATTTTCTTACACATTTCTTTCTTCTTGATCATCCTCCTCCACTCCACTCCCCCAACCACCTATACATCTTCAGCTGGACCACTTCCTCCTTTCCCATGTCTAGGTTTTTTTGGTTCCCTCTCCTTATAAAACCATCTTCTCTCATGATTCCCTTTCTAGTCTCATCATCTGTACCTCCTCCACATACAAATATTTGTATGTGCATATATAAGTAAATCTAGGAGCCACTTATGAAAGAGAACATGTAGCATTTGCCTTTCTGAATGTAGTACATTTCACCTTAGGGAATGATTTGTGGTTTCATGCATTTGGTTTTCTTCTTGTGGAAGAATAAAAACGCAGCTGTTGTTACATTTACCACGTTTTCTTTATCCATCCATCAGGTGGTAAACATCTAGGTTGGTTCCCACTTCTTATTTCCAACAGTGTAGCAGCAGCAATAGATGCCCCAGTGTCTACCCAAAAGCAGAACAGCTGTATCATATAGTAGATCTACTTTTAGCCCTATTTTTTTTTGAGAAACTCCAAAAGACTTTCTAGAATTACTATAGAAGTTTACATTCCTGCCAACAGTGAACAAGGGTTAATCGTTTCCACATCTTCACCAGCATTTGCTGTTTTTATTTTTCTTGATGTTAGCCATTCTAACACAAGTGATATGAAAACTTGAGAGAGTTTAAATCTCCATTTTTGACAGCTAGCGATGTTGAATATTCCTCAAATATTTATTAGCCACTTCTGTTTTCTTTCTTTTGAAAAGTCTCTGTTGAGTTTATTAGCCCATTCATTGATTGGAAGGTTTGTTTTTCTTGTACTGAAACTTTGCAATTTATATGCATTCTAGACATTAAAAATCTATCTACTATATATAGATGAAGATTTTTCTACTGTTCTGTAAGTTGTCTGTTTACTCTGGTGGCTGTTCCCTTCGCTGTGGAGAAGTTTTTTAAATTTAATTTAATCTAATTTGTCTATTGTCATTATAATTATGTGACATTAGAGACTTTTTCAAAGAGTTTTATCTATGTTTATTGTGATTTTCTCTGTTTCCTGCTAGGAGTTTCAACATTTTGGGTCTTATATACAAATCTCTTCCATTAAAAAATTATTTATTTATGTTGTTAAATAATATAAATTAAATATTAAATAATATTAAAATAAACATTTTTTATTTTATGTGTATGTGTTTGTATCTTAGTGGATATATATATACATATATACACACACATATATATACATATATATGTATATATACACATATGTATATGTGTGTGTGTGTGCACTGTCTGAATATATGTACTTGTGGAAGCTAGAACAAGATATCAGATCTCCTGCAGCAAAAGTTATAGACAGATGGAGGTGCTAGGAACCAAACCTTGGTCCTCTGCAAGAACACCTGGTGCTCTTAACCTCAGAACCATCTCTTCAGTCACAAATATATACTTTGAATCAGATGAAAATATCTGAATCTGGTTTTGTTTTCACCATATGATATCCAGCACCGTTTGTTGAGGATGCTGTGGTTTTCAGGATGTGTTTTTGTTGTTGTTTTTGTTAAAAATTAGATAGCTATAGTTGTGTGCTTTCTCAATAACACTTGTTTTAGATGCTGCCCTATTTCCAATGTGGATTTTTTTCTAACTTTGCCCAAATAAAAATACAGAGGCAGTTGTTTCTATGTGGATTTATTTCTTATCTATTTTGTTCTACTGATCTGCAGTTCTGGTTTGGATTAGGATATCTACATCGCTGTTATTTCTGATTAGGATTGTTTTGGTCTTGGGGACGCGGAGCTCAAGTTTCTCCATAAATTTTAACTTACCAATCCTTAGGCTTCCACTTTTTCTAGTTCTATGAAGTAAGTATCTTTAGAATTTTATTCTTGAATCTGCGGACTCCTTTGATAAGATACTATTTTCACAATATTAAGTCTACCAATCAATGAGACAGGAAGGTCTTTCAGTCTTCTAGTATCTTCAAGTTTTTTTCTTCATTGTCTTATAATTTTTGTTTAGGAGGTCTTTTATCTCCTTAGTTGTAGTTTTTAGTATATTTTCTTATCTTATAAAGGATTTTATGAATGGGCTAATTTTCCTCATTCCTTTTATGACAAATTTGTCACTGGTGTGTAGAAAAGTTAATGGTTTTTGTATGTTGATATTGTATTTTGCTACTTGCTGAAAGAATTTAGCAGATTGTACAGTTCCCTTGTAGAGGGTTTGTTTATCTTGTTTTGTTTGTTTTTTTTTTTTTTAAAGTACAGGATCATGTCAACTGCAAGTATAGGCAATATATCTTCTTCCTTTCCTCTTTTATTCCTTTTCTTTCTCTCTGGCATTGTTCTAGCTCACATGTTAGTACTGCATTGAATAGTGGGAAGAATAAGGATCTTTGTCTTGTTCAGCTTCAGTTTTCCCTTATTTAATACAATGTTGATTGTAGGTTTGTCCTAGAAAGGTTTGTTCATTTTTTTAAATATTTATTTTCATTCTTTACATAGGTTTTTCTTTTTGTCTTTTGGTTAGCCATCTTTATTTCATGCACGCTGGTGTTCTGTTTGCATGTATATCTGTGTGAGGGTGCTGGATCCTCTCAAACTGGAGTCACAGACAGTTGTTAGCTGCCATATGGGTGCTGGGAATTGAACCTTGGACCCCTGGAAGAGCAGTCAGTGCTCTTAACCGCTGAGCCATCTCTCCAGGCCAGGTTTGTTCATTATTATGTTGAGATACGTTCTTTCTATTTCATATTTCTCATGATAATGAGCATTATCATGAATGGATGTTGAAATTCAGCTGTTTTTTCTGAATATATTAAGATAATTGGTTGTTTTTGTAAGTCTACTTATATGGTGCATTATACTTATTGACTTGAATATGTAAAATAAGTTGATGGTGATAATCATCAGTATCAACATCATGATAGTTATTATATATCCTACTATAGTGTCTTAAAGAATGCTTCTATTGGTTAATATGTAGAGACTTTTTATCTCTTCTGAGTAGTTTTAGTTTGAAATTTACTTTATCAGATGTGAGTATAGCTATGCTCACTCATTCCTAGCTTCGCCTTTCCTGACAGATTGGTTTATGTCCTTTAACTCTCTGTCTTTGCCCATCAGATGTGTTTCTTGGAGACAATAGATAGTTGAAGTTTGATTTTAATTCAATCAGCTAGGCAATGTTAAGGTGATTTGTATTTAAGGTTCTTATTGAGAGGTTTGCTGTTTCCAATGATTTTATTTTATTTTTATTGTTTTTCTCAGATGAAATGCTGCTATCTAGGTTCTTCCTTTCCTACTAGTGTCAGAAGTTTGCTAGTTTACTCTCAGGAAATGATAAGTTCCTTCCTAGTTCTTCTTTGCTCATCTATTCTTCTCCTGAAATAATGTATTCTTTCCTGTGTTCTCATGACTGGTGTTACTTTCTTCTTCTTTTCTTCTTCTTCTTCTTCTTCTTCTTCTTCTTCTTCTTCTTCTTCTTCTTCTTCTTCTTCTTCTTCTTCTTCTTCTTCTTCTTCTTCTTCTTCTTCCTCTTCC
>PVIU01003576.1:10000-142388 GCA_004026605.1 Ondatra zibethicus | reverse complement strand
CCCCCCCCCCACACACACACAGGGCAAGAAGGCTAGCAATTATCAGAACTGGTCACAGTCCTGGGCAGGAAGGCTAGCAATTATCAGGACCAGTCACATTCTTCTAAACAGATGATTATCAGAACCGGTCACAGTGAATGATTACCAGACTGTAAACTGAGTCACGATGGAACAGGCAGCTTGTCACGTATTCAAGGTTTTTCTGGGAGTAGGCTGAACTATGTTAATTTCATTCTGGGTTGAAGATCTAGACCAATCCCAATTATACCCGTACCCCATATTATAATTTATGTAAAACTTGTGATTTTGTCTATAAAAACTTGCTTGCATGGATACTCGGGGTGCTTAGCTATCCCGAAGCTGGGCACCCGCTTGCGCAAACGTAAATCGTGAATTAAACCTCGTGCTTTTGCATCTGACCGCCTGGTTATTGAGTCTGGGGGCTCCTCGGCAATAAGACCACTCTGAGGGTCTTTCATTACATGACAATGAGACACATCTGTTCCTGGCAGTACCAATTTATTTCAGAGATAATGGACACTGAAGAAACTCCTTATGTAGTTTGCTTTCATTGTGGCAATGTTGGCCACTGGGAAAAGAAACTGTTCTTACCTTTGACTGCTTACAATGTGTAGACTGGACATGCAGGACACACAGGAAAAAGACTGTTGAACTTTGCCAAAGTAAGGTAGGCTCATCCTTCAAAATTCCTGCTTCACAGAAGAGTCTACCAGATAGTCTGCCAGAGTGACAAACTTTGCCAAAACAAGGTAGGACAGTCCTTCAAATTTCCTGCTTCACTGAAAAATCTGCCAGATACTCTAGGCCTGAAGGCTGAAGATGAATTTCTCCAACACTGCAGAGAAACTTTGGGTCCAGGTAGATGTCTCTGACATTTATAGAGTCTTGGAAGTTTCTGAAAATGCACTTCCTGTTTACTTAGGTAACATTAATTCCTTCTGTGGTCTTGGATAGAGTTGAAGACTAGACAGTCATAACTGAAATTTTCTTTAATTATAAAAGAAATTAAGTTAGGTATAAAACTTTGGATTCACTAAGGTAAGATAAAGTAATATAATATTTTCTCTGAATTTGCTAAATGCAAATGGATTGAATATTGTAAATTAATTCTTACTTGATAACTGTTTTTGTTTGTGTAATTTTACTATGTTAAAAAACCTTTCATTTTTATTTAGGCAAAATGTAGAATATTATTTTAAGGTGTATTACTTGTTTATGCTGTGGATCATTTGTTTAACTATGTAAAGATCTGCTGCTTTTGTTTATGTTGCATTTGTTTAACTCTGTGGAGCTGTGATTCTTTGCCTGTCTAAAATACCTGATGGTCTAAAAAAACACTGAATGGCCAATAGCAAAGCAGGAGCAAGGAGAGGCATAGCTGGGAGGATAAATAGGAGAACTCTGGAAAGAGAGGAGGAAGGAGAATAAGAAAGGAGGCTTTTAGGGCCAGTCACCCAGCCAGCCATGGGGTAAGAGTGAAATTAAGATTTACAGAAGTAAGAAGAGGAAAAAGCCCAGGAGCAGAGGGTAGATGGGATGATTTAACAAAGCTGGCTAAAAACAAGCCAAGCTAAGGCCATACATTTATAAATAAGAATTAAGTCTCTGTGTGTGATTGATTTGGGAGCTGGTGAGCGAAAAATTAAAAGAGTACAAACAAGTATCAAGGGCCCCTGAGGCCAGGTGTGTTCCTGAGAAGCCATTGCATGAAGCTATGAAAGTGAAGTCTGGATTGTGTTAGAGACCCCAAGACCCTAAGATGTTAGAAATGCCAGTGCTGTGGGAAATCTGCCAAAGAGAGCTGCACACAAGGAGTGGAACCAGTCCAAGAGAGGAAGTGTGCTGCAGTCACAAAGCTGAAAGGGTGGAGCCATCGAAGCCTTTGATATCAGACGTGGAGTTACAGGATTTGGAATTTGTCCTGATAGGTTTCAATTTTGCTTTGGTATAGCATTTCTTCATTGTGCTTCTTTTCCTTGCTTTTGGGATGGTGTTTTATTTTGTGCCATTGTCTGTTGGAAGTATGTAATTTACATTTTTGTTTGATTTTACAGGGGATTACATTTAAGAGCCCTTATTCTCAAAAGAGACTTTGGACTTTTTAAATTGTATTGGATCAAATGCATTTTGCATTAGGATATGGTTACAAGTCAATGGGGGTCAGGGAGTGGAATGCGATGGTTTGAATAGGAATAGTGGCCCCAGTGGGTGAAAATGTTTAGGGAGGATTAGGAGGTGCAGCTTTGTTGGAAAAGGTGTGTCCCTGGGGACTGGGTTTAAGGTTTAAAAAATTTCACACTATTCCCAGATTGTATCTCTCTCTGCCTCATGAGTGGCAATCAAAATGTGAATTATCAGCTGTCCGTTTGCTCCACCATCAAGGTCTCTAAGCCTCTGAAACCATAAGTTAGATTAAATGCTTGCTTCTATAAATTGCCTTGTTCATAATGTTTTAATGCAGAGATAGAAACATAACAAAGGCAGCCTTGCTCCTGTCCTTATTAATCTTCCTCTGCCTCATATCTCACATCCAATCTCCCTTATTTATCAATTATCACTACAGAATTGATACAAAATTTTCTTTAAGATAAGCAGATATGTATGTTAGCAAACTCTTAGCTCACTTGTGATTCTACAAACCTGGTGGACTACCCTTGGTCAAAAGACTCTTCATTATTTAAAGAATGTGTGTGAAGTGTGAATGAAAGTTTCCAGAAAATTCCTGGTCTCTTCAAAAGAATGATTCTAAGAAGGCTTCTCACTTAGTGCTAGAGATCCAGTATAACAAACTGAAGAGGGTCCCTAAAACACCAAGGACAGGTCAGGTTGAAAGCAGAATACTCTTTAGACTGTATTAAGTATTCATTAAAGATGACTAAGTCACACTAAAGTGTCCCTTGTAACTACCACTGACATAAATCCATCTCAGTCCTATTACATACCAATGGCTTGACTCAACTGGTCAATTAAGTACTCTTTGAGTTAAATCGGGACCTCAGAACACTCTTAAGCACATGACACTGAAAGTTCATTGTGGGTGACCATACAGCTCATTTTTATTTAAAGGGTGTCACTTAGTCATCATTTCACAGAATCTTTAACTCAGCACGAAATCTGCCCCTGCCCTTCCATAATGATTTCCCTTTCAAATGAGTGCCACAGATTTAAAATACTATGGTTCTATGGAGAGTTACGTAGCAGGTGCAGTAACAGCAGTGAAGTGCGCAGTCTGCCTGCAACTGCCAATACACTAGCTACATGAGCACAGACAGACACACAGACAAGCTAAGTGGCCCTGATGAAAACCTGGGCTGGTAATCACCATATTTTAACCAAGTAAACCAGGCTAGCTTGAGGTTACTGAGGTCCCCCAAAGAGACCATGATCTATCTTTTCCTTTCCCCACAGTGAACTATTATTCCCCACAGGGGCTATTATTAGAAACAGTATAGTTTGCACGTTCTCAATCTGAAATTCTAAAATCTGAGGTGATCCAGAATTTTGAGAGACAAGTGGAAACTATCCTGCACGACCTCCCGTGACAGGCAGCAGCCAAAATAAAGAGGCATTAACTATACGGTACCAACTTACCTTTATTCTCTGGAAATACGGTATATAAAACAAACTAATTTCAAAATTAAACTTAGGATCTCTTCCTTGAGGACAGTTCCCTATGCATGTGCAAATATTCTAAAACCAAGGGTGGGGGTGGGGAACCCAAAATGTTTCAATGCTCTCAATTAAGCCATTTTATTGTTCAAAGTCAGTAGAAGATAGTGACAAGTGGTAAATCATTTCTAGCTTCCTTTAGCTAATCAATACTCAAAACCATTTGCCTCACTAATCTTTGAGTCCTATTTGTAACAGCAATCACATTTATCTGAAACAGGGCTGGAGAAATGATGGTTCAGTGGTTAAGAACACTTGTTGCTCTTACAGAGGACCAGGGTTCAGTTCCCAGCTCCACCCAAATGCCCTCTTTGGGATTCTATAGGCATGACCAATATTTGGATGGTGCAAAATATTTCATACTCATAGAAAAATATTTTTAAGAATTTATCTGAAATGTTTGCTAAACATCAGGGAAAGAGTGGCTTTATGGTTGTATCTGTAAGATATTTCTCACTGTATAGAGCTGCACACACACACACACACACACACACACACACACACACACACACGAGCCCTATACTGTATTGTAGATATGGAGAGAAAGGAGGTGCACACTATAAACAGTGTGTGTGGCCGTGAATTGTTAGTTGTGGGTTACAGATATGTTCGTGTTGAAAATATTATCTCTACTTCAGAATATTTGACATTTATGTAATTAAAGTTTAAAAAAACAAGACAAAACAACAACAACAAAACACCTGGTGTGGCTTATGTCTGCCATTCCAGCATTTTAAGGCAGAGGCAAGGAAACTGCCACAATTTAAAGACTAGCTTGTGGCTACATAGCAGGTACCAGGTCAGCCTAGACTACACAGTGAGACCCCTCCCACCACCCACACACCCACCCCCCCCACACACACCTCAAGAAACAAAACAAACAAAAAGTTAAAAACACATATACAATGCTAAACCAGTGACCCAAATCCACTTTTAACCTGACACAGACTTACAGTATGAAACTATAGAAATGAGTGTAACTTACAAATTAGCATACCATTAAGGCTACAGATTCACATGAAAGACTAGCCTTGAAGAGAAGTCATGGGATCAACCAATATGTCTAAAGAAAGCATGCTCGAAAAATGGGGCTACGAATGTGGACATCTGAAAGCAGGCTGTCCCTCCTACCACAGCGAAAACATGCTACACATGTGTCTGGATGTTGAATAAATAACCCCTACCCTTTTACATTGCATACAACAGTTTGTTTACTGAATTTTTAAAGTATGCTGCACATTCATACTTTAGAGATGACTTCAAAACCAATATTGTAATAGTCCCAAAGGATTCTTCACTAACACACACCCAAAACAAAAACCAACTGACAACAAAAAACATTTTTCCTACAAGCTAAAATCCAAACACATATACTGAAAATGAAGAACTTCCTTTTAAAATTACTTATCTACTTCATGCTGATTTAAAAATCATTGGAATTTTGCTATTTGTGTCTTTTCATTACAACTAGGATAGGAGAAAAAAGAACATTAAAATCTGAACTTTAGATTTTTCTTTGTGTTGCTTTTTCTTATAAATCCTTTTCAAAAAGAATCCTATGATTTCTCAATGTAAATAAAAGGAAAAGAAGTGGTTTTCATAGTGACTTATGAATAAAAAGTGTTTAGCTTTCTAATACTACATTCATTCAAAATAAAGAGTAGAGGCCATATCTTCTCCACCCTGTTTGAAGCCACAGCCTGACATTTGAAGTTAAAGAGAGAATCATATCATCATTTCCAACACAGTAGTTTAAACAGGAGAGACCAGAGCCTCATTATATAGAACTTCTACCCAAATGAGGAGTTTCTTCACTCATTTCTTCTGCAATTACTCATATCATTTGTTTTTTTTATCACCACTATATATTTCCACACACAAAAAAAAAAGATAAAATAAGCTTGAATGGAATGAAGTATTTGCACTGCTAAAGAGCCTTGGACCGAGAACACACACGGCCAGGTCCCTACAACTTATCTGCATCCTATTTTCCGGTCTAAGAATTTCTCAAGATGTCTGATGTTTAAGATTGTAGAAAGGTAAGACAGAGTTTCCAGTGTTTGCACTAAGCCATTCCCAGACCCCCATCTTCTTGAGAACATAAGACTATATCTCACTTGGACAACAAAACCTAGGTTCCCTTATTTGCTGGAAATAATATAAACAAACAAATCTTTAACTGCCTGCCTGATCATTTGATGATAGCAGAAATGACATTCATAAAATGAACATTTATTTAGTCACCCATGTCTACAGACATACATATATTTACTATGCCAGTGTAAGTAACTCGCACATTCATTTCACATAAACCATAAGAGATACCATTATTGTTCTATCTATTAGATTAAAAAAAGCTAAACATTTGAAATCTCAGGTAGAACCATATAGCAAGGAAGTAGTAAACTAATAATGATTATCTTATTCAATCAGATTACTAATCTCCACTACATATCACTCCACACAACACACAAAGGAACAGAAATGTTATAGTTTCATCTAACACAATCAAAGTCCTTCTTCCTCCTGGGAACACACATTTTGGAAATACAAATGTAAACAGTGCTACATATGCACATGGCATACTTCTTTTACACACAGTGACATCCCATTTCAGCACATAGATTTTAAATACACTCTTGGATTTTTGGTTACAAGGTCTCATGTCACTCAGGCTGGCCTCTAACAATGTAGCCCAGACTAAATTTGAAATCATGATCCTCCTGCCTCAGCCTCCCCAGAGCTAGGAATATATGTGTGCTATGGCTTTAGGTATCAAACACTACACTACCAGTGCAGTCATAATCAGTGGAAAGGAAGACTCACAGAAGCACCTTCTTACCCTGCTGCCACCATGTTGTGGCTCATGTCATAAGCCCTCCCCCACCTCCCACCCTCCCATCCCCTTACTCCTTCCTGTCCCCCATTGCCTCTCACTGAAGAAGTCTGATGTCTGAGTCCATTCATAATTTGAGTTTTATTAGAGAGACTACAGCACTAGACAACGGAGAAAACACTTTAACCAACCACAACTGGGAAAGACTAACCAAGCTAACACTGACAATCACAATCCCAAGCTAGAAATAAACATTTTCAATTTCAAGACACAACTCAGGAATCTACCGCTTGTGTTTGCTTCTCTGTCTATTCCTGTAATAGAAGCTCTTTGAAGTTTCAAACCGTTGTGTGTGAAATACAATTAGTGTTCCACTTAGTATGGCAACCAACTAAGGCGTTAATCTATCACAATTCAAAGTAAAGATCTAGAGGGTGTGTGTGTGAGCGCGTGCGCGCGTGTGTGTACACGCATGTGTGTGTTGCTAGAGATTAAACACAGGGCCTGCACAAGTTCTACCACTGAGCTACATCCCCAGCCCTAAAAACCATTCTTCACTTTTATCCTCACATCTTTTATATAACTTATGGGTAGCCCTGTCAACCTCCAAAACACATCCAAAGTGTCTTTCCCAAGGTTGCTTCATGTCCACTACAATGTTGACCTCACCTCTGCGAGATTAAACAGTTACTCTTGTCTTGCCCAGTTATCTATCACACATGTTACTTTACAAAAGAATGCTCTGGAATGTTCTGTCACGATATGAGCAACACACTTGAAACTCAACATCATTCTATAGCACAAGATCTCTGCCTACTGTGACTTCCCTTCCTTCCTTAAGACTCCATTTTTGTAGGCTTAGGGTCTTCACCCGTCCCCATGCTCTGCCTGTACAGCTGTCCTATCGAAGCTTCAACCCATCACACTCTTCTTCTTTGATGTTTCTTCCCAACATTCTGTCCTAGCACCCTATATAACAGATTATGAGAACCTGGTAACTTCCTTTTTCTTTTACATATTTTCAAATTTAGTTAATTCCATTTCTTTTACATTTTGTGTGTATAGGTGTTTTACCTGCATGTATGTATGTATCTTATGTGCTTGGCTGGTACCCAAGGAGGCCTGAGGAAGGTATCAAAACTGGGGTTACAGTGAGTTGTGAGCTGCCATGTGGGTGCAGTGAATCAAACCCAATGGTGCGTTTAACCACAGAGCCTCATTCATTCCTTTCTTGTCCATCTACTTTTAGAATAAATCCTGCCAGCTGATAGAAATTGAACTTTTCTTTGCTATATTCACACTGCATAAATCAAAGACCTGACCAATAGAAGGTACTGACTAAATGCTTGACAGAATTAGAACTGTAACTTACAAACTGTATAGCGTTCAATATACAAGACAATTAATCTTTTTGTTATGACTGTTTCAATCAAAATAATCTGCTGTGGTTTACTTGGCAGTTTACATATGCTCTTGTCTATACCCTTGTCACTATTTAAGAATTTGTATCTCAATTGTTTTTAATGTAAGCAGTTCACATCTGGTCGAATATGCATTACTCTAAATTGGCCTGTAAGATCAAAAGTATTTGCAATAAAATTCTCTACAACTCAATCATACTCCTGAAATCTGTCACTCATGGAAAATAGACTGAAAAACCTGCCATGTAGCAGAGGAGACAAGAGAGTATAGTGCCCGAATGAACTGTGGTACCTTGGATTTAAAAGGGAACAGAACAGCAACTACAGAACATATACAGTCTTGCGGATGGTATGCTCATAACAAGGTTGGTCTCCTCATTCAAACAAATGCACCATGACTACATGCACAGGAAACAGAACAAGGGGCATATGGAAACTGTATTCTTTACAATATTCCTGTAAACATAAAATCATGTCAAAGCAATTAAAGAAAAGGCTTATGTATAAGACAGTTATCTCAATATAGAAGAAATTACTTCACTCTGACAGTACCCTGGCACTTTATTCTGAATAAAGGATGGCATCAACAATTGATTTACTGTCTTGGAAAGCACAGTGTCACTTAATTGTGAATACATATTCAAAATTACTTAAATACAAAAGCATATTACATAATACTTATTTCCTAATGGCTACAAGCACAAGATGAATTTTAAAACAACTAGACAAAAATGTACGTCTCTCCATTTATATCACAATTACTCCACACATGAGGCTGAAGGGAAACTGTTATCTTTCCCACTACCTTATTTGCCTTAGTTTAGGAGAATCTTCTAAATACCTTCAACCAAAACCTGCCAAAGCTTTCTGGAAGGGAGAGAAACTACAGATCCTAAGAGCTAGCCCTTACTAGAAAACAGCAACTTGCCAGTTATCCAAGTGAGGGAGTCCCATGGAAAGCCTCAGAAATGTTACCCTAACTTTCCATTAACTGTTTCTACAGTTACCCTCGTACTCGCTTGCTTGACAAATAGCTTCATCATGCAGAAGGATGAATCATACTGAACTTGGGTAACAAATTGGATTATAATTTAAAAGCATGAAAGTGAATTCTGTGGTGATGTCCCTGCACCCCAGAGACCATCACACACCCAAAACCAAAGCACTTAGTGCAGCAATCTAGTCCATTACTTCCCAGTAAAATACAAAAATGCCTAGTCACAAAGTATCTGGAAAATGAGCATTTACTTATCTTATTTAAATTGTTATTCTAGTTTAATGCACAGGTACAGAATTTCAAGGCCAAAATACACACATAACACACAAGGGAATAGGGCAATGATGACTGAGATTTCTGTCCTGCTGGGACCGTCACCTGTTCAGTCCCAAAGAAACACACGGAGGTCTACATTAATTATAAACTGGTTAGCCTATTAGCTCAGGCTTCTTCTTAACTTTTACATCCTTCACTAGCCAATAATTCTTGTCTGTGCTAGCCACATGGCTCGGTACCTTTCATCAGCAAGGCATTCTCATCTTGCTTCCTCTATGTCTGGATTACAACTGCAAACTGAGTCTTTCCTCTTCCCAGAATTCTCCTGTTCTCGTTGCCCTGCCATTATTTCCTGCCTGGTCACCCCGCCTATACTTCCTGCCTGACTACTGGTCAATCAGCGTACAAGTGACAGGATAAAAAACCATTGTCCCACAGCAGGGGAAAATAAAATGACCACGGTAAAGATAAAAAGAATGAAATTACTCAATAAGTCATAATAAAAGAAAATGGGAGAAGACAGAGTTAGATGGTTTACAGGAAAAGTATAATCACAAGAGGGAAACTTGCAAGCTTTCTAGCACGTTCTGTGGTTTCATATTTATCCTATCCTAGGCAAGTCACTAAAATATTCTCAACATCATGTAATTTATCTATAACATTAAAATAGTAATTCCAGTCTACTGAGGGAATTAAAGGTTTATTAATATCTTATAAATAAAAAATTTTACTCTCTATTTTTTAGTGGAAAAAAAGAAGCCTACAGAATGGAACAAAGTCTTCACCAATACCACATCTGACAAAGGGCTGATATCTAAGATATATAAAGACGTCAAGAAACTAAACACCAAAAAGCCCAAATAATCCAATTTAAAAATGGGGTACATGTCTAAAGAGAGAATTCTCAACAGAGGCATCACAAATGCCTGAAATCACTTAAGGAAATGTTTACTATCCTTAGCCTTCATGGAAAGGCAAATCAAGATTCCATCTTATACCTGTTAGAATGGCTAAGATCAAAAACACAAGTGACAGCTCATGCTGGAAAGGAAGCAGAGCAAAGAGAACATTCCTCTGTTGTGGGATACTTGTTTTGTACACTATGAAGATGTGTCTTTGCTAAGGGACCATCTGATTGGTCTAATAAAAGCTGAATGGCTGTTAGCTAGGCAGAAGAAGATAGGCGAAGAAAGGAACTCAGGGGAGGAATCAGAATGGCAGGGATCACCAGTCAGACCAGAGGGAGTGGGAAGCACGGTACTAAGCAGAGGTCACAAGCCACATGGAAAAACTCAGATTAATATAAGCAGGTTAATTTAAGTTTTAGGAGCTAGTTGGGAACAACTCTAAGCTAAGACCAAGCTTTCACAATAAGAAGTCTCTGTGTCATTACTTGGGAGCTAGCAGTCCAAAGAAAGCCAGCTACACTCCTCCATTGCTGGTGGAACTGCAAACTTGTACAGCCACTTTGGAAATCATTGTGCTTTCTCAGAAAATTGGGAACTACCTCAAGATACAGATATACCACTCTTGGGCATATATTCATAGGATGCTAAATCATACTACAAGGACACCTGCTCAACTATGTTCATGGCAGCTTTATTCGTAACAGGAAGAACACAGAAACAACCTATATGTCCATCAATGGAAGAATGGATAAAGAAAATGTACATTTACACAATGGATACTACTCAATGGTTAAAAATGATGACTTCATGAAATTTGCTGGTAATTGGATGGAATGGGGAAAAAATTATCCCAAGTGAGGCAACCAAGTCCCAGAAAGACAAACATGATATGTACTCTCTTACAAGTGAATATTATCCATAAAGCAAACATTCCACAAATCCAGAGAAGCTAAGTAACAAGGTGGGTTCAAGGAGAGACCCATGAACCTCATTATGAAGGGGAAATAGAATAAACATTACCATTGGGAGTGGCGGCAGGTCCCGGATAGGGATGAGAACAGGCAGGGAAGGATGGAAGGAGACAGTACTGGGAGAGACAACTAGAATTTGGGGTCATCTCTGGGACAAGCTAGAAACCTAATGCAATTGAAACTCCCAGCCATCTATGAGGGTGACCCTAGCTAAGACTCCTAGCAATGGGGGACCAGAGCCTATAACCAGGCAAGACTTCTAATGGAGAGATTGGGACATCAATCCAGCCACAAAACTTTCGACCTATTATTTGTACTGGCTACAAGATGCACAGCCAAACATTAGGGAAAGCATGGAGAATCCCACAGAAGTGAAGAGGAAAGAAGGATTGTAGGAGCCAGAGGATACTACAAGAAAACTCAGAATCAACTTATCAGGGTTCATAGGGGCTCACAGAGATTTAACTGACAACCAGGGAGCCTGAAGGGACTAACCTAGACCCTCTGCATATGTGTTACAAATGTGTAACTTGGTCTTCCTGTGGGACTCCTAACGATGGGAGCAGGGGCTATCTCTGATTCTGCTGTCTGTTTTTGGGACCTTTTCTTCCTACTTGGTTGCCTTGTCCAGCCTCAATAGCTGAGGAGGTGCCTAGTCTCACTGCAAATTAATATACCATGGCTGGCTGATATCCATGGGCGGTACACCCTTTTCTTAAGGGAAACAGTGGAAGAGGAGTGGACATGATGGGGGTAGAGGCAGAAGGAGAGAAGGGAGGGGAAACTTTGGTCAGGCTATGAAAAAAAAATTAAGCAAAAAAACTTTTACTTATTTTTTTAAAAAATGGTCATGGATGTTTGGCATGCATGCATGCCTATGCATCACGAACATTCATGCACTGCCCTCAAAGGCCAGAAGAGGGTGGAAAATCTCCTAGAACTGGAGTTACAGGTGATTGTTAGCTGTCATGTCTGGGATGAGAATTGAACCCAGGTTCTAAGGAAGATCAGCAAGTACTCTTAACCAACTACTGAGCCATCTCTTTAGCTCCCATACAAAAACTGTAAATGTTCATTCTTCATCATGCAGGTCTTATTGAAGTGACCACATTTTTGCGATTTTATGGGTGTAGTTTCCGTGTCATATGTAGAAGTCACTATCTCACAGAAGATGTCCTGGTCATCTGGTTCTGACAATCACTCTGCTTGCACTACAGCAATTTTCTCTGAGACTTAGGTGGAGGAGTTGTACTACAGATGCATTAGAACAGTCACTTATTCTCTGTATTGTGACCAGTTACAGATGTCTGTAACAACCTACATCTACTGCAAAAAGCAACTGATTTGATGAGGGGTGAGTGGTACACTTGTTTGTGGACAGAAGGTTAATATTTAAAATACAGTTACAAATTATACTGCTTCATGAAAATGGCAGTAATATGTTCTCTCTAGGATCAATGACCTCTTTAGTCACAGATAGCTTAGCTAGGTCTAGGTTCACAGAACCAGGCAGGAATTACCTCCTAATGAGTGAACTTTAAGCTAATTAGACAATTAGCTATTGTCTGGTGGACACAAGAAATGATTGCAACTATGGTACCTATGGGGCTAGCTTGATGGCTCAGTCACAAAGTTCTGTACTGCTGTTGGGGGGGGGCCTGCATCCAGCAGCACAGGGCTTTCAGAAAAATCCAGTGTAAACTAGACTTTTCTACCTGAGGGGGGTTTAGAAAAAGAAACATACTCTCTCTCTTGATGGCTTCCTTCTTTATTCTTCTCTTCTCTCATGTTCCTTCTATGTTCTTTTTCTGTTCTTTCTACTGTATACTTTTTTCTACAGCTTATATACTCCAGAAAAGTTTTTCAGGCAATATAGGAATTACAATGTGGCTGCACTCTATTTTTCAAGTGAATGCTTACAATGAATACAAAACAAACAGTAAAAAACAGCATGTTTTCCATATCCCTTACATGATGAAACATTCTATGTTCTACAGGTGATTATCCAAAGAACCCACATAAATTATCCCAAGAACCCACATACATTCATACCCAAGCAACTTACGATAGATTTAACCATGTGGACAAGCAAGGTATTCCTGTCAGGTCTTGGTGTAGGAGATCCTTCTGTCTTTGTGTTGCTTTCATTGGTTAATAAAAAAAAAAAAACTACCTTTGGGCCTGTTGGTAGGGCAGAACTTAGGTAGTCAGGGAAAATAGAACTGAATGCTGGGAGAAAGAAGGGCAGAGTCAGAGAGATGCTATGGATCCACTGGAGACAGTCGCAGGGAATTTTACCCAGTAAGCCACTGCCACGTTGCGATACATAGATTAATAGAAATGGGTTAAATTAAGGTGTAAGAATTAGCGAATAAGAAACTAGAGCTAATGGGCCAAACAGTGATTTAATTAATACAGTTTCTATGTGGTTATTTTGGGGCTAAACTAGCCAGGTAGCTGGGACAAACAAGTGGGCCCTCCTATATAACAAGAAGGGCCGGGCTTGCTGGGGTTTTTGTTTTGCTCGGTCCTCCAGTTGTGTAGTCCCAGAGAAAATCACATAGAGATCTCCAGAAGATTATAAACTGATTGGCCCATTAGCTCAGGTTTTGTATTAGCTCTTATAACATATATTAATCCATTATTTCTATCTAAGTTAGCCACATGGCTCAGTACCTTTTTTAGCGGGGCAGGTCACATTTTGCTTCCTTGGTGGTACAGGTAGGAGTGCCAAGAAAGCTTCCTGCTTCCCAGAATTTTTCTATTTTTCTTGCTCTGCCTCTACTTTCTGTCTGGTTGTCCCACCTATACATCCTGGCTAATGGCCAATCAGCATTTATTTAAATCATGATTGACAGAATACAGACAATACTCCCGCACCACTTTCCTCCACCTATAAAAAAAAAAAAAGGAAAGAAAAAGAAAAATATCCACAGTCCATTTTTTGGGAATGTGGGCACATACGGAAACTGTACTCATTTAAATACTGTCTGACCCATTATCTCCAGTCCCTTATTGGCTAACTCTCACATATTATTTTAGTCCATCTCCATTAATATATATCGCCACTTGAGTTGTGGCTTACCAGCATGAGTCTAACCAGTGTTCATCTTGGGTTGGAGAAGCATGGCGTCTGTTACACTGCCTTTTTTTTTTAATAGCATTTCGTTTTGTCTACTCCGCCCACCTAAGGGCTGCCCTATCAAAAGGCCAAGGCAGTTTTTTTTATTTAACCAATGAGGATAATACACAAACAGAAGACCCTCCTACACCACTCCTACAACTGGTGCCAATGTGATGGACTAAATCCACTTAAAAACCTGAGAGCTTAATTTTAAACACAAAAATACAGAGTTTAACACAGCTTTTTGCTGTTTGCTGGCAGCGTGCCACAACTCCTTTAATAGAGGTTTTTCTGACTCAGCCATAGCAAAAGAAAAAAAGCCGCAATTTTAAAATGCTGGCTTTCTGGGCTATGCTGCTAGCGCGACCTCTGGTTCTTACGGGAGACAGAGCATTTGGATGGGGTTTGGGAGTAAAGTGCTATGGCTTGCTTGTTGGCAACATGAACTCACTGTGTGCCTGGAAGTGGGGTGGTGTGCGCCGCTTAGAGGCACAAGCAGCTCCGCTATGCTGAAATGTGCAGAGCACAAAGCAGGAACTGCCTTATTTATCATAGTAACAGTGCAGCTTAAGTTTTAGACTGGGCAGGCAAACAGATAATACCGTACTACCCCTACTAATGGTGCAACTTAAGTTTTTAAGAAGCTCTTACCATTTTAAGAAGTGCTCCAGGACAGTAAAGAATTACAGATTCACAATAGGACAGATTCAGACATAAAAGAACTCTAAATGGGTCACAGTATTGGATAAATATATGTAGGCTTGGGAGAAAGAAAAAAAGGAGTATAGAGAGTTGGAAAAGAAGTAAATTGTTTAAAAAAAAGTCTTTAAAGAAACAGAGTACAGATAGCAATAGATTAAAAATAGTAAAGAAAAATAAGCCATGTAAAAATGAAAATTCACAGAGAGTCTGGACTACGTATATTATTGTCTTATCTTTGGATTTTTTTACTGTGAAGGAGCTAAGTACAGAAAGACATTTCATTATATGGGCTGCTAAGCTAAACCAGCATGTATATTATAAAGGTAGCTTGACTTCAGAATTTGGGTCTAGAATATGTTGCTTGGGAAAAGAGGTTCTTCTTTTGTTTTCACAGAAGATGATAACCTGTGGAATACTTCCAGGAGAGTATGGTTTCATGGACCAAGGCCTCCTGAAAGGTCACCATAAACATCCGCAAAAAATTACTTTGCCCAACTGTTGATTGAGATGAACCTAGCACATAGGATACACCATGAAATAACAGCGCCCTCAAACAGCAGGAAGCCGTATGTACAAAACTATACCCATATTTCCAAATATTGATTATAATTGTTTGTTTACATTTAAAGGGGGATATGATATAGATATGAATAATTTGCATTGGTATGAATCTTGGTTTACTGATACAAATATAAGGTCAATTTTGTTATATGTATTTCTGATCTTGACAAAGGTATTGTGATTGTGTAGTTCATTTAAAAAGTGTAATGTATAATTAAGAAATATAGGTTAATAGACAATCAACTATAACAGTCAAGATTGTAGTCATGTTAGATTTTCTACATGTATAAAGATATATTTCAGTTAGTTAGGTATTCTTTAAATCTTTCAGAGACCTTCAGAATATGGCATTTAAATGTTTTAAAAAATTAGGACTTTTCATGACATTGAGATACATCTGCTCCTGGCAGCACCAATCTACTTCAAAAGGAAGATAGGCATTAAAGAGGCTCCTTATGGAGTTGGTTAGCCATTTAGGCAAGAAACTGCTCTTGCCTGGACATGCAGGACCCACAGAGAAATGATTGCTGAACATGTGTAAAGGTGAGATGATCCTTCGGGGTTCCTGCTTCATGAAAGAGTCTGCCAGAAATTCTGCAGGATACAGAAAAAAATGACTGGACTGTCTTTGAAATTTCCTGCTTCATGGAAAAGTCTGCCAGATACTATGGGCCTATAGGCTGAAGATGAATGCCCCAATGGTACAGAAGAACTTTGGATGATTGTCCAGACAGCAAGATGTCTCTGTCAATTCTAGAGTTTTGGAAGTTGTTTACAATGCACTTCCAGTTTACATAGGTAATATTATGTCCTTCTGGAGTCTTTGATGGAGTTGAAGAATTTATAGTTATAGTTTTCCTTAGTTATGATAAAAGATAAAGTAGATATAAATATTGTAACTATTCTTGCTTGATAACTGTTTTATTATATGTAATTTTACTATGTTAAAGTTAAAGCCTTCCTTTTTGTTTAAACAGAAAGGGGAAATAGTGTTGGAGGTTCTTCTGTCTTTGTATTGCTTTCATTGGTTAATAGAGAAACTGCTTTGTGCCCGTTGATAGAGCAGAACTTAGGTAGGCAGGGAAAACAGAACTGAATGCTGAGAGAAAGAAGGGCAGAGTCAGAGAGACACTATGGATCCACCGGAGACAGTCGCTGGGAATTTTATCCAGTAAGCCACTGCCTCAAGCAATACACAGATTAATAGAAATGGGTTAAATTAAGATGTAAGAATTAGCCAATAAGAAACTAGAGCTAATGGGCCAAACAGTGATTTAATTAATACAGTTTCTGTGTGGTTTTTTCGGAACTAAGCTAGCTGGGCAGCCGGGACGAACAAGCAGTCCCTCCTTGCAACAAGGTCTTTTACTGGCAGACTGCAATCTAAAGTTACAAAGAAAGGGCCAATTCCTTTATTACTTATCTTGAGAAGTAATCTTATAAGGAGTCTTAGAGAAATCACAAACATAAACTATTATATATGAAAAAGAATCAGTCAACTCTACCTTAAATCTTTAGGGTATATAACCACTCATCAACAGTTTTTTTTTATATCAGGAGACTGAGGGAAAAATGGGTATGAGGAATTAATCATTTCCTTTGGATATCAACCAACCCTAGCAAGAAAGGTCCATCAGACAATGACAATTGGGTTGCTTTGTTCTTGCTCCCTGACCTTAATGAGGTCCACATTTTGTGCCTTTCTAAAACTTTAGATTGTTTTCTTGGGTTTTTCACCACAAAACTATTTAACAAAAACATCTTAGTCTAACTTTGTTATTTTCAAAGCTTTCTTTCAGCTATGATGCACCCTAAAACCTGTGAACATCTCCCAACATTAAGGTTAAAAGAATTATTGGGACTCAATTGTTAGTCATTAACTTGAGCTACAATCCATGTGGCTCCTTAGGTGAGACTCACAGACCCTGGTTTTGAAACACATCCTTGTATTTATTTTTATTACTCAAAACTCTGTATAAGCTCCAATAATTATTATCAAATTAGACACTGCAGCTTAGGGAGGGGTCATCTTCTTGACAATCCACAGGTAAAAATGCCCAGTAGAATGGGGTATTTCCAAGAGAGAAACACACTATATTACAGGCAGTGGCGATCTTCCCATGTCCACTTACACCATGCTATATATCAGAGGAAGAGAACTGCAGCAAACATGGAAAGGCACAACAGAACCAGAAGACATTCCAGGGTCTGCAGTTTTGTGGCCCTGCCTAAACAAAATGGGCCCACCAAAGAGTTTCCTGATGGTGTGCTGACACCTGGAACTCAATTGCCACCGGCTGCTCCTCTGGCATGGCCAACAGCAGTTCTGCCCCTAGATGAAGAGCTACAGCCAATCAATGGCTGATAAGAGAGGGGAATCAATTTTCTCCAAGGATAGTTATCCAATCCCAAGTGGTCAACATTAGACATATGTACAAATGAGCAACACTAATGAACTCTGAAGGTTGTATCATGGGTGTGCATACACACACACACACACACACACACACACACACACACACACACGCACTATACCACACCAATAATAATTAAAGAAGTCATAAATTTGAGAATAAGTGGGGGAAATAGAAGGAATTGAGGGAGGAGGAGGAATAGACATGATTTAAAATACTCAAATGAAATTCTGAAAGAAAGAAGGGAGGGAAGGAGGGAGAGAGGGAAGGAAGGAAAAAGAAAGAAATACACCTTAATTTAAAGAAAAAAATGCTATGTTTAGGGGCTAAACTAAAATTATGGGGGTGGTGCTCGTTTTCACCCATACTTAGCTTTCTAAATACTAAAGCTTGCTAATCACTAGTATATCCGAGAGAGAAAACCAAAGTGTAGAAACTGTTTGGAACTGAGAAAGGCACAAAGCAGGAGTACAGGTTCCTGCATCAGCACGACTCACCTTGGAGACTTGCCGCAGCCACCGTAAGTACTCCGTGAAAGTGTCAAAGCAGATGTAGTAAGTCTGGCTTTGGGGCCCCGAAGAGCTGAATGCTAAGCAGTGCTGGTGCTTTTTCACTTCTTCCACCTGTGAAGAGCAGACAACACAGGCAAGTAAGTCCGCAGAAGCTCAGATTAGCTGCTAACCACACCTGCATCTCTTCCCACTTATGTGCCTCTTTCTAACAGCCACATCCTTGCATCTCAAACAACAATTTGATTGACAAATCAAGACAGGAGGATTTTTATCTTCATTAGAATTCACCACCCAAATGAAATTTTCTTCTTCCTACTGAAAAGCAGTACAGGCCCTTCCTTTCTTACTTTAAATAGGTATCTTCACAACAAGGTTTTGGGCTTCTTCCTCCTAGAATTAAAACAATAAACTCCCATTCACAATAAATTATTCACAAAGAGAAAAAGGTAAACAAAATATACTATACAAACTCCTATCATTTTCTTGACCAAAAGGGCCATAAAGAATGTACAAAAGGATTTTAAACTGCCATTATGATGACACTGTTCAAAATATAATCATATCAGAAATCATTAATGAAAATTAGTTTACAATCTGTGTATGTTTAGAAGATGAATAGCACACTTGTACAGCTCGCTCTTTCTGCGCTGAGGATTGCCAGAGCCTGGGTGTGCTAAAAATCCAGTCCCATACATGACACACTTTTCAAATACATACTTCTAAACATTTCAGGTTTTTAAAAAAAATTACAGCCTAAAAGTTTAGAACTAAACAAATACATGTCAAAATCTGTGCGATGAAATCAAACAAACACAAAAGGAAATTAAACATCTTTTAATATTTAGGAAATAAGAAAATTAATTCGCTTAACATAGAACTTATTAGACAGAAAACTTAAAACCAAAAGCTGAATGAACTCTATACTAAGTGACAATAATAACAAAAGTAGAAACTGGAGCTGAAGGGATGGATCAGTGGTGAGGAGGCTGTGCTTCTTCAGAGGACAGCAGCTCTGTTCCCAGCATCCTCGTAACCCAATTCTAGGTGATCTGACTTCCTCTGCTGGCCTCCATAGGCACCGTTATTCAAGTGTATGGACCACCCCCACAACACAAGCATATAATTAAAAAGAAAATTAAATCTTAAATTTAAAAGAATGATGTGGGGCTCAACAGGTAAAGGCACTTGGTACCCAGCCCAACAACCTGAATTTGATCTGAATCCTCCATCATAGAAGGGGAAAACCAATGCTCCAGGTTATCCTCTGACCTTCATACACACACCATGGTGCCCACGTGTACTCACAGGTATATATACACTGTAAGTTAATAAAGTTGTGATAAAAATATAAAAAGAAAATCAGACATGTACTTTACAGTGACTGTAAAATTACACCTTGGCAAACAAACTCGGTACCATCCTGTGATGTGAATATGCTTACCTTCTAGAGGCCAGTAATGTTCTCCAGTGCACACACTCAAGAACAGTGTATTTCTGGTAGCTAATCTGGATTGAGCTCTTCACTGTTGAGGACCTGTCTGACCTGCTGTGTGGTGTTTCACTCTGGAAATCCTTGCTAGGTTTCTTAATGCCTTTGCAGCAAGGATACACCAAACACTCCACCTACTTCTCAGCACTTCCCACATCCCTTACAAAAGTAAAGTCAACATAAATAATTCTGGCTATAAGCTGCTGACGAGAATGGCATGCATCACTATTTCAGATCTAAATATGCAAGAGTGGAGCTTGAAAGAAAGCATTAAACCAGCCACCAGGCCTTCCTTACAAATACCTACAACCACAGCTCCAATGTGGGCAGGAAGAAGACTGCTGGAGCTGCTGCCTTCCAGTTCAGCCATGAGGTTCAGGAAGGAGCAGACAGCAACGACTGAAAGGACACTCGACGTCCTCGTCTCACCTGCTTTCATACATGCACATTAACACTCACAACACATGGAAGGATAACTCTTCCAATAGACAAGAAGCAGGGGATGACACCACAGTTCCTCCTTCCGCTGGCACAGGTCACCAATATTAAACAACAGAAGAACAGATTATCATGCAGGGTCCCTACAGAGTATGCAGAAAGAGAAATCAACCCCAAATCCACCAAATCATAGTGGACATGTTATACGAACGAGAAATTACTATTTTAAGGCAACAAGATCTGTTAGTTCTAGTACCTTGGTAACACTAACTTCAAAGTTAGTGTTTCAATACTTTTTGTTGCTGTTTTCTTTTTGGGTTTCTTGTGCTCCCCTATGTTTCTGTCACAGAAACTATTGTCAACTGATGACTCATTGTCTTGTCAGTGTTCTAGGGGACAGAGGCAGGAGACAGCTCCCCATTATCACCTTCATGAGACTGAGAACTTCCCTTAGATTTGGGCCAAACTAGAATTCACAGCTTTAATGTTGAAAAGAATTTTTGAAAGTAGCCAATTTATGAAGCAGAGTTAGAGTTTAATAAAAATGTTTTAATACAGGCTTAAACATGTTGATGAAAAATGGATACTTAGATGAAAGCAAGATATACTCTAGAGCCCAAGTGTGGGCACCTCAGCGGAGAACTGCAAACAGTGAGACGCACCCAAGGCAGGACAGGCTCAAGGGCAAGCCGCCTGTTCAGTCTTCTCAACACCAAAAACATTTCTACATAATAGCAAATGTTCCTGGGCATAGAAATTCTGTTTTAAACAAGAATTTCTGCCTTAAAAATGTATTTACCAGAAGGAATATCAGTCTAAGATTGTGTCAACAACACTGTAACAACAAAAACATGGAAACAATCCCTAACATTCATAAGTAGGAAAAATTACTTTAAAAATTATAGTAACTATGGAACATTTACAGATTAGAACATTAAAATGAAAACTATATGAATATGACATCTTACAAAATCCATACAATGAAAAGCCTCTATCTTAAAAAATGTCCACTTAATCAGAACACTCCAATGGCCTGATTATTATTATTATTATTATTCTGACTTGATGTTTCACCATCAATTTCTGCCATCTACCCAACTACTGAAGGTATCTTAGATAATTCCCTGAACTGTACAGAACAAAAAAGAAACAGCTCATTTATTGCTCATCTTTAGTTGATTAGGTAAAAATATTAAAACCTCTCTTAAAAACATTAGCTAATAATCAGTTTAAGAGAAAATTTGGCATGAGAACACAATGAATAAAAATGTATCTTTATTTAAAATACTTTTTCAACAACACTTTAAGACAGCTTTAACATCATTAAAAACTACAGTTGTGTGTTTGTGTGTCTGTATGCACAATGGCCAAGATGCATAAGGACGTCAGAGAATACAGTTGTGTGTGTGTGTGTATGCACAATGGCCAAGACGCATAAAAACGTCAGAGGATAACTTGGAAAGAGTTGGTTCTGGCATTCCACCGTGTGGATCCCAGGGATGGAACTCAGATCATCAGGCTTGGCAACAAGTGCCACTGCCCACAGAGACAACTCACTGGTACAAGTCAGCTTTCTCTAACAGTGAAGCCACCCAAATCCAAAACCCAGATATTAATTCACACACCTTCGAACACCTGATTTTTGACAAAGACGCAAAAAAAAAATCAAATGAAAAAAAGAAAGCATATTTAACAAATGGTGCAGGTATACCTGGATAGCAACATGTAGAAGAATGAAAATAGAACCATATCTATCACCATGCACAAAACTCAAGTTCAAATGGATCAAAGACCTCAACATAAAGCCAGCCACACTGAACATTATAGAAGAGAAAGTGGGAAATACACTTGAATGCACTGGCACTTCCTAAATATAACCCCAGCAGCACAGACACTGAGAGAAACAATAAATAAATGGAACCTCCTGAAACTGTAAAGCAAAGGACACGGTCAACAAGACAAAACGACAGCCTACAGAATGGGAAAAGGTCTTCACCATTCTCACTTCAGACAGAGGGCTAATCTCCAAAATATACAAAGAACTCAGAATTTAGTCGTCAAAAGAACAAATAATCCAATTAAAAAAAAATGGAATACAAACTAAAACAGAGAACTCTCAACAGAGGAATCTAAAATGGCTGAAAGACACTTAAGGAAATATTCAACATCCTTAGTCATCAGAGAAATGCAAATCAAAACAACTCTGAGATTCCATCTTACACCTGTAAGAATGGCCAAGATCAAAAACACTAATGACAACTTATGCTGGAGAGGTTGTGGGGAAAAGGGGAACACTTCTGCATTGCTGGTGGGAATGCAAGCTGGTACAGCCCCTTTGGATGTCAATGTGGTGATTTCTCTGAAAATTAGGAAACAACCTTCCTCAAGACCCAGTAATACCACTTTGGGGTATATATCCAAAGGATGTTCAATCGTGCCACAAGGACTTGTGGTCAACTATGTTCATAGCAGCTTTGTTTGTCATAGCCAGAACCTGGAAACAACCTATATGTACCTCAACCAAAGAATGGATAAGGAAAATGTGGTACATTTACATAATGGAGTACTACACAGCAGAAAAAAAAATATCTTGAATTTTGCAGGCAAATGGATGAAGCTAGAAAACATCATTTTGAATGAGGTAACCCAGACCCAGAAAGACAATTATCATATGTACTCACTCATAAGTGGCTTTTAGACATAAAGCAAAGAAAACCAGCCTACAAATCACAATCCCAGAGAACCTAGACAACATTGAGAGACTTACATAGATACAATCTACATGGGAAGTAGAAAAAGACAAGATCTCCTGAGTAAATTGAGAGTATGGAGACCTTGGGAGAGGGTTGAAGGGGAAGGGAGAAGCAGGGAGGGGAACAGAGAAAAATGTAGAGCTCAATAAAATAAAAAAAAAACAATGAAGGCACTTGTTATTTCAAAACCGTAAAATGATCATGCCCTGTTGATGTGGAAAACTGATACGATAGCAACTGCCACTAGACTATGACCATTTACCCCACACTGCACTTCCAGCTCTTCCACATATAAATTAAAAAGAAAGAAAAAAGGCTCTTACATTTAATCTGTTTTTCCTTTACCAACTAAAACAAGACGACAAAAAGAAATAGACAAACACTAATGAAAGCTCAAATTACAAAAAGTGAATGATTTTCTCCTAACTGGGTCAACAGGTTTTAAAAGACTTGGTTTTCAACAAGCTCCATTATTTTTAAAGACAGTGCAAAGCAGGTTTGACAAGATCTGCTTGTAAAAAGCGGAAGCTATTAACTTTCAATTCACTCAATAGTAGAAGTCTATCCAATAACAGGCCTGGGAAACAGGACTGGCCTCTGAACGGCAATGCTAATTTTAGACGGATTTTCTAACCTTACCTGAACATTCCACCTGCTCTTCTGCCTCTCTCTGAGTAGAATAATCTTGAGATTTTTCGCCCTTCAATTTCTATTATTGTTACATCTTTCATTACCAAATGCTTTCTTCCCCCTACAAAACGTTGCCCTTTTACTAACCTCCCACAGTGCTCTTGCTTTCTGTGCCCTGCTTATAGCTATAATGCAAATGATGATATATCCACCCTTCCTCTCCTGATATGGAATCATAAACTATTCAAAGGCACAGATGGTGACTTCCCATTTCTTAGTATCAAACACAGTACCTTACCTCACAAAAGATAAGCAATAAATCATTTTATCATATTTGCCTATGCAAACACCCAGCATGGCAAAAGAGACAGACTTAATATATGAACCAAACATTAACTATGTCTGATGACAACATTAACGGCAAAATTTTCATTAATCCATGAAAAGGCAAAATGTGAAACGATAAACTGCACTCAGTGGTCATGGATGTGTTTGCTTGGTAGAAAACTTGCCTACCATGTGTCAAGTCTGGGTCCGGAAACAAACTAGCTGTGGTGGCAAACATCTGTAATCCCACACCTGTAATCCCAGGCAGGTGTATCAGGAGTCAAGGTCATCCTTAACTACATATATAGTTTTACTCAACAACTCTTAAAGCTAAAAGGTTAACAAGCAGTCGTTTCAAAATGGAAGAATGAATAGATTTAAATCCACCTTTTAGTTTGGCTGAAACCTATTGTGAAAAGGCTTGAGTATTAGCCTTCCTGGGGCTGGGTGTGCAAGGAGGGGGAGAGCAACCAGCACAGAACATTCATTCACAAGGACAGGCTAAACTACAGAGTTGCTGAACATCAAAGCCACGTATCACCATGCAGATCTAGCCTTTACCTTCAATTCTGACTTCTAGAACGTATCAGACATGTGTCAATATTTTTAAGTTTGTATTTTCACAAAAATAATGGATTCTTATTTTACCTCTAACTGCATTCTCCATCTAGATCTACATCCTTCCCCATCAAGGAGGAGAGAGGGAGAGGGAGAGAGAGAGAGAGAGAGAGAGAAAGAGGAATGGATGGATGGATGGATGAATGAATGAAACACTTGTTTCATATGTCCCCAATTCCAACAAACTATTTCTCATCTAAATGAGAACCTTTAACAAATGACATCAAACACTGATGTGATTATAGTGATGCTACCCCCAACAGAGAATTTAATACTTGTTTATAAATAAATCAGTAGAGAATTTACTACTTCCCTGAGAAAACTGGTTCTATATTATAAGTGATGGGTAAAAAATAGTTAACATGTCCAAAGAAAAGCAACTGGTAATGTGAGACACATCTGTCAAGTGTTTAAGCAACATTTCCAGTTCAGAATGATCAGTCATAATAATTAACTAAAGATGCTAATCCCTCTAAGTCCCTGAACACAAGTAAGCAGAAAGTAATGGTCAGACAGTAGGACATCTTAACCTTCATAAGCACACTTGAGTATTTCTACAGTCAGACTTAGGAATGATGTTCTGTACTATGAGTTATGTGCTCAACAAAACAAAAGATGTCTACTTATAATAAGTTTATCATCTGCACCCTAAAATAGAACAATGACATTCTGTTGATCCACTTTCCCTCATGATCCAGTGATACTGTTATTTTCACAGTTCTAGTAACCAATACTGCCCACCAGTGGAACATATCAGGAAGTAGGAGTTCAGACAAGCCAAATCCATCTCCCTTTTATTACAGAAATGGCTGAAAGGTCCTTACAAATGCTGCAATACTTTTCAGCATTCTTGTTTTACACTTACTTTTCCACCAATTAGTGGCAGAACATGCATCTTTCCACTCAAGCTGTCTTTCACAGATGATACTATCAAGCACGTCCCACACAGGATAACCTGGCGTCTTGTCCATCGGTTCACTGGCAACTGCATTTTGCCTTTTCGGACATTGTACATTCCAGAGAGCTGAATCCGCTCAGAACTCCCAGTGCTGTGAGGTTTTCCTAAAACGAACACAAGCAAATATGTTACATGTTAGTGTCTAGAAATAAGCTTTTGTTCCCTCAGCTATATACTAGATTAATTAATTAGGAAACAATAGTTATAGGGGGAAAAAAACTAACACATAACTAAAAGAACATACAGCCAAAAAGTCATTGTGGAATTATGGTAATAAGAACGACCACAATTATTCCTCATATATTTTAGTAGCAAGTGAAGCACAACTTTTTTCTTAAAATAAAAAGACTGTTTTAGGTCCTTTCTTATTACCTATCTCATTATAATTTATTATATATTAACAAGAGATGGATTAAAGATTGATTGTGTGCTAGTCATTAGAAAATTAAGAAGAAAAGATTACAGGCTAAGATAGAAAATAACATTCAGCATTCCACATTGAATGAAAATAATCAGTCTTACTGGGATTGACTGCCTGTTTGCTCCCCACACTTATTCAATGTATGTTTACTAAAAAGAAGAAATAAAAATTACTGTTCTAATAGGAACATACCACAAGATGAAGGTCTAGTACAACAATGTGTGATTTCTGGAGAAAGGGGCAGCACTGAGATTTAAGACAGTGAGAAAGACTTCAATAGTTACTGTTCTGAAGGTAGTTACTATGTTTGTTTCTACCCAGAAAACCAGGAACCAGGCGCAGCTTACTGGTAGCTGCATTTTTTTTCCAGACAGACTCTGTTTGCTAGTAGTGCGCAGAAGTGCGGGCTCCCTTAAGAAAACGCTCCCTGACTGTTAACTTAGGTAATATTATATCCTTCCAGAGTCTTTGATGGAATTGAAGACTAGACAGATATAGTTTTTCTTAGCTATGAAAAAAGAGAAATTAGATACAAAACTTTAGATTCACAAAGATAGATGATAGAATATTTTCTTTAATTTTTGCCTAATACAAACAAACTAAATATTGTAACTATAATTCTTGCTTAATACCTGCTTTGTTATACGTAATTTTACTATGCTGAAGTTAAAAGTCTTCCTTTTTAATTAGTCAGAAAAGGGGAGATGATGTGGGATGTCCTTCTGTCTATGTGTTACTTTTATTGGTTGATAAATAAAGCTGTTTCGACCAATGGCTTAACAAAGTAAAGCCAGGCAGGATTTCTGAACAGAGATATATAGAGAGAGTAGGTGCCGTCGAGGAGACACCATGTAGCTGCTGAAAGAGTCAGACGCCATGAAGCTGACCCAGAAGCAAGAGGTAACAAACCATGAGTCTCATGGTAAAATACAAACTAGAAATGGGTTAATTTATGATAGTAGAGCTAGCTAGATTAAATACACCTGAGCTGTTGCCACTGTTGTACCTAATATAGTTTCTCTGTGACTATTTGGGTCTGGGCAGTCAGGAAACAAATGGGCAGCCTCCGTCTTGGTCTGCTTTCTCTTGCTGTCATAAACACCATGGCCAAAAGTAACTTGAGGGTAAAGAGTTTATCTCAGCTTATAGACCATTTCCATTGCTGGGAAGGCCAGGGCATGGGCTCAAGGAAGGAACTGGGAAGAAGGAGCTGATGCAGAGGTCACAGAGGAGTGCTGCTCAGTGGCTTGCTCTCTGGCTGTTGTGTTAAGCATGCTTTCTTATACAGCCCAGGACCACCAGCCCACAGTGAGCAGGCCTCTCCTGTATCAGTCAGTAGCCAAGAAAATGCCTCGCAGACATGCTCCAGACCAAGCTGATGGAGAAAATTTCTCAATTTGGGTTCCCTCTCAAAGTATGTCAAGCTGACAACTAATATCAGCTACCACATGAGTTCAGTTTAGGCCTTCTGAATGTGACAGATTCTTTTCAATAGAAGAAACAGTAGGGAACAGATAAGATTCCAAGAAACAATGAAAATGGCCTAAATCAATACACCGCAACTGAATTCCAAAACCCAGTTTTCTTGATTATAAAATAAAGTAGGATTCTCCAACAAAGGATCTGATCAAACACAACCACACTTTTGCAAATGTGTGTGATCAAACACACTCACTCCTTCGCACATGTGTGTGATCAAACACACCCACACCTCTGCACATGTGTGTGATCTAAACATACCCACACCTCCGCACATGTGTATGATCAAACACACTCAGTCCTCCGCAAATGTGTATGATCAAACACACTTACTCCTCCACACGTGTGATCTAAACACACCCACACCTCCGCAAATGTGTGTGATCAAACACACTCATTACTCTGCACATGTGTGTGATCAAACACATTTGTTCCTCCACACATGTATGTGATCAAATACACCCACACCTCCGCACATGTATGTGATCTAAACACACCCATACCTCCCGTACATGTGTATGATCTAAACACACCCACACCTCTGCACATGTATAATCTAAACACACTCACACCTCTGTAATGTGTGAATACAAAGCAGCAGATATTTTATTTCCTCACATCAGAGAAGCTTCAAGGAAACTTACAACTATCACATGTGTGTGTATATATATGTGCAAATAACTATAATAGAGATGACGAGGGGACATAAAACAAAAACCAGGGAACATAAATGAGAGTCTTTCAATTCTCCAAATCCAAGTATCTCCTAAACAAGCTCCACAGCAAATCACCAGGCTGACTTAGGCCAGAAAGAACCGTTAAGAGAATGAACAAAGCAACAAAAACTGGATTTTTTATTCTCTTTATTCTCTAGTCAGAAAATTCCAAAGAGTTTTGGAGCACAGGGCAAGACGGGTTTGTTCTTGGAAAATCCTGAAGATCCCATTCTGAATTGAATTCCCACTCCCACCCCCAGTGTTGGTCTGAGTGCATTTCACCCTCTAGCCCTTCCGTCCCTGGGTGTTCCCGATTAAACACACCCTCAGAACTGGTTGTGCAGCAGCTGCACTCTGGGGAGCATGGAGGTGAATGAGATAACGCCGGGGCAGTCACACAAGCACACCGCCTTTGTGTTAGACCCCTTATTCTCTGACATCAGAATCATTTAACTATCACTCCTCTTCCAATTGCACAATGCGCCAAGGTGAGGCCTACCAGTTTATAGCACAGCCAGTGGGGATGGACTAAGCTTTAGAAACGTTACACAAATCCCCTACAAGCTCAAGACATTCTCTCAACTCAGGATATGCTTTACAAGCAAACATTTCAAGCTGAAACAGAGAGGACAACAAAAAATTTAAAATCACATGTATAGTTTCTCTTCCACCTACTTACTTAGCATATGGCAGAACTGACGATCCAGAGCTAGCAAGATGGCTCAGCAGGTAAAGGCACTTGCCACTAAGCCTGAAGTCCTGAATCCAATCCCTGAGACCAACATTATACAAGGACAGAAAACTCTCACAAGCTGTGTGTCCTCTGATCTCTGCTGCACATACATATGTACGTATATACATACATACATACACACACACATACATGCATAAGATAAATGTAATGTTTTTTAATGGTGTTCTATAATAACCCCCAGTGAAGGGGGTTAAGGTCCTTATAGGAAATTATCATGATGTTAAAGGATATGCTTCTTAATGACTTCCTGAACACTCCTCTTCCACATCACAAAGACAGTTTTTACTTACTTTTATTTCTCATAGATTTGATAGTGGTGTATAAAATGTTTTCCATAAGTCAAACCTATGCAAAATTTTAGAAGTATATTTTCTTAAGAAAATCTTCCTTTTATTACACAGCTTAAAGCAACCTTTCAGAATCACTTGGGTTTCTGTCGCCTATAACTGACCTACAGTTTTGGAATCCTGGTAGTCAAAGACCAACTGCTGCTTTCAGCATCACCACCAGAAATTTTGTTTTATGCTAATAAATCTAAGAGGTTTAATACACCTGCAACTCCTTCTCCAAAACAAGATATTTCCTCCAACAAATGCATTCCTCATATGCATGAATTTTAATTTTCTGCTCTCTACAAACCAACTACTTACTGTTTCTATACCACATAAAGCCACTTGAAAAATGCGTAAAAGAAAGCTATGAATTCTAGGAGAGGTAAAATAAAAAAAAAAACCATATAGAGGGCTAGAAAGAAGATACAGTGGATTAAAAGTGTTTGATGGTCTTTCAGAAGACCTGGGTTCAGTTCCCAGCAAATGGCTCACAACTGCCTACAATTCCAGTTCCAGGGGATCTGACACCATCTCCAGGCCTCATTGGACACTTGCATGTGCATGGGATGTGCACACACACGCACACACACACACACACACACACACACACACACAATAAATACCTTAAAACAAATGTGCATAAACATCAACTTTGACAGATAGTGCAATTGGATTCATGTAATCAACCTCAAGAAAATAAAAAATGGTGATGTGAAGAGCAAGAATCTATCAAATTTCTTCAAATTACATTCTGAATATTTTTAAATGTTGCTGTGAACAGTAAATTACTTTGAGAGAATTTAAGTATTTTATATCTGCCACTTCCAGTGCTCTTCTTCATTCCTTTCCATAGTCCCAGTCCATGTGAGATTATCTCATTCTGTCTCAGTGTCTGAGCCATTTCTTGTGGTGCAGATCTGCTAATGCAAAGTCTGTTTGCTTTTGTGTACATGAAAAGTTTTTAATGATATTTCACTACATGTAGACTTCTAGGTTAATAGCATTCTCTTCAGAATTCTGAAGATGCCATTCTAGCACGTTCTGTTTCTAAAGTATGCTACCATTCCTCAGTACACCTACTGCCTTGCTGCCTCTTGAAGATTTTCTCTTTATCAGTAGTTTGAAGCAATTTGTTTTCTGTCTTTAACGCATGGTGTAGGGAGGGCATGCACATAGAGGCTAGAAGACAATCCTGAATGTGAGAATATGTCCACCACCTTAGAGATGGGGTCTCTCCTGCCTTCCCCCATCCCAGCTGGTATTATAGGTACATGTCAACACACCAGCCATTGTTATGTGCATGCCAAGAGTCAGCTTAGGGCCTTGTGCTTTCACGGCAAGAACTAACAGCTGAACATTTCCCCAGCTCTCTGCAGCCTGATATTCGATATGTTATTTCACATTTCTTATACTCAAGACTTAGAGCATTTGAAATTTATGGTCAAAATTGAGAACTTTGCCAGCTATTACTGCTTCAAATACTTTCTCTGATATCACAGTCCTCTTTAGGGGCACCATCTGTACAGGTACAAATTACGTCTCTTGAAATTATAACTCACTGATGATCAGTTCTATCTGCTCTCCATATTGGTTGTTCCAAGCAGTGTATCTTCAGGGTTACTAATCTTTTGTTCTGCAGTGTTTAAATCTGTTAAAAAAACAGTTCTAGTATATCTAGAATATGTCTACTATATCTAAAATAGTATATACAGAATTTAGGATATATAGTATATGTAATAGCCCAATTTAGGTGCTTGAGCACACAAAAGTATCTTCCATATCTCCTGGCATGCTAATGCTTCACCTTCAAGCACATATAAAAAGTAAGCGCAGAGGCTGCTTATATTCCTTGCAGTTAATCCTGGCACTCGTACTGCTGCTGTGTCAGTTTAGTTCACTGACTGTTTTGTAAATGGGCCTTTTTTTTTTCACATTGCTGATCATTTTTGTTTGAATACCATTCACTGTGAATTCTACCCTGGTGAATGCTAATTTGTGTTTCTACAAATAATACAGACCTTTTCTAGGACAGTTATCTGGAAGCTGTTTGTCTTCTTGTAAGTTTACTTGCAAGACAACAGTCTTAAGTCAGTAAGAACATTAGTAAACAGTAGCCTGATGAGTCCTTTCCCACTCTGGCTAGAAGGAGCTTGAACCACTCCTGGGCTGCACGAGGCCAAGCTTTACCTCTTCTGGTTAGTGTTTGCCCAGCTTTGCATACTTTCCTCACATGCATGCTCTAACTTAGTGAGGCCATTTGCAGATTTCTAGAATTTACCTCTCCGAGCTCCCCTTCCTCTCTAGCACCCAAGTCCTATATATGCACGTTACTTCCTCAAACAAGAGAAGTATAAACTTGAGGCCAATGAAATATCTCTGCTAAGTACTTCATAGAGCCTTGTTTTGTTTTATTCTGTGTATGCTTGTGAGACTTGCAGAAATCAGTTCTCTTCTACACGTGGGTTCTGAGGCTCAAACTCAGGTCATCAGACTTGGCAGCAAACGCCTTTGCCTACTGAGGCAGGGGATGGAGAAATGGCTCAGTTGAGTTCCATGACTAGAACCCATGTTGGGCAGCCCAAAGACCCAGGAGATCAGATACCCTTTTCTGAAGGCCTGCATGGACACCTGTGCATGTCACATAGACTCACACAGACACACAAACACATCCACACAATATATACATTTTATATCTCTCCTCCAAACTCTAGAGCCTCCTTCCATTCTCCTTCCATGTGGCTGGCTTCTTAACAAAGAGAACGGCAGAAGCAACAGCAGCAGCTTGCAACCTCCCAAAGTGGCTCATAAAAGGCATAGGGCTTTTTTAGTAAGTCATACTACTTAGTTTCTCTAAGACTCTACAGACAAAATTCTTTAAGCAGGCTTCGTTTTCATGAGGACACTCACACAAACTCACGAACGGCCAAAGAGAGGAGGTGGAACTTCTTGCTAGTGAGGAACTGAGACTCTAAACAACTGCCATGGAAGAAATCCTAACACAAATAGATGATGAAGCTACTATGGAGCCCAAAGCACTGTAGTCCCTGGGGCTACAGTTTGTGTAGTCCCATATGACTGCCAGCTTTACAACAGTGCCTAGGTCAGAACACTCGGCAAGCTCACACCTGAGCTCCCCACTCAAAGAAAGTATGAAAAACTAAAGGAATTCTGAGACACCAAGTCTAAGAACAGTGACTAGTACAAACTTACATATTGGTTTCACTTAGTTCTGTTTACTGAGCATAGTGAAAATTTAATATCTTGTATTTCTCTAAAAGGATCTAAAAAATGTCTCTAAAACTTTGTATAAATTAGTTTAACTGAATAGTTTTTTCAAAAGAGTAAAAATGGCACATTAAGCTGTCAAAACAATTTCCAAATGTTATGAGACTATAAGGCTTCATGTCAAAGCAGAACAAGAAACTAAGACTACCTGAGGACGATGTAGTTAACAGAAGTCAACGTGGCCCTGGGATGAGTGGCGGTGCTCAATGCTCTCACTCCAACTGCTCTCTTATGAGCTTAAGCACTGATAAGCTATAAAGTGTGTTCTTACTGGACTCAAATCCTTAAATCCTTTTTTACTACTTCTGTGATAGAAAGAATGAATTTAATCACTTGTGTAGGACCATTTCAAGAGCCAACAAACAGACAGAAATGACCCTGTAGGAGACTAAAGGCCTGAGTCCTAAACCCCATCTGGTAATTTTGTCTCTGACCAAGACACTAATGCCGCAATGACAAGCCCTGCCCAGGAGCTCTGAAACAAGCTCAAGTCTGCTTGCTCTAAGCTAATGAAAATGACAACCAGTCACATACTAGATTGGGGGAGGGTTACTTTATGCACCAAGTCATTTGCCCAGTAACTCTTACTTCTTCCTGATGGCTCTTCAGTGTGATTAGGGTTATTTAGAGCCCTCAAACTGCTACAGACTCTTAATTCTAGAAAATACTAGCAGGTTAATTCACTTTACAATACTCATTAAGGAATGCCAGAAAATGTGTACTATCCCCCAATGGCCTTAATGATTCAGTAAACACAAAGCTAAAGTAATTTAAATGTGGGAAGAGAAATCTACCAGAGCAAACTCTCAAATAAGCTATAGCAAAATTGATTATGAACTTTCAAATTATATTATTATTTCTCTAACTGTAAGTTTCACCATAAATACTGAGAGGAAACCAGCTCTAGTGGAAAATTTCACACTTTTTAGCATGCACCAAAAATTACCTGGAAACTTGTAAATAAAAGACAGATTGTAGAGTTTCACCCCCTACAGTTTTAGAGTAAACTATCCTGGATAGGTGCCTGAGAATTCACTGAGACTGTAGTTTGAGACACACCAACTTCTAGCACTGGGTTGTCAATTGGCTTCTCTAACACAGGTTCTGCTGCACTTCACTGTATTAACCTCAACAACAGAAGCAAAAGGACCAGGCTGGAGGGAAGCCGGACCTGCTTAAGTTCTCAGGCATCTTTAACTCTATCCTCTAGGCACCAAGGAAAACTGGTTTAGCTGACTTTAAGAGTAGATGCTCAGATCTCTTCTTGGACTGTTTGTTTTAAAAAATACTTCTTTAGATGCTGGTTTTGTTACAACTTTGCATTCAAAATATTTTCTACAGGGATTCTCTCTAGGAGGTAGGGATATAGACTTTATTCCCCATAATTATAAATTTGTCAAAATTCATTTTAAGGGCAAAACTACTTCCTAAAAACTGTATTTAAACTCCTCTACTATATAAGTTCATTTTCTGTTAACTACCATTTTCCCCACAATGTTGAATAGAGATGAATAGTCTAGAATCAAAAGTTCCAAAACTGACTTAAGAAGCTGATCTTGGGCCAGCTAGATGGCTCAGCGGGTAAAGGCATCTGCTGTTAAGGCTGACAACCCAAGCTCGATCCCTGCACACACAGGATGAAAGGAAAACTGATTCCACAACTGTCTTCTGCCCCCCACATAGTACTCACACAAACACACACATGAGCACATACAAAATAAAGAGTAACATCGCCCTCATCAAACGTCTAAACTTCACCTGTCCCAAACATGATTCTCTTTCAACTTATTAGGAATCTCTAAATATATATATATATTTGAAAAATCTTGCACATTCCTATGACATCCCATAGAAAACGAAAGGAACTTTAAACTTCTTTAGAGTCACACATAAAAAGACTACAAAGTTAACATTTAATTTACCCAATTATATTATCAAAAACAAGCCTGGCATGGTAACAGATGCCCGTGAGCCTAGCACTTGGGAAGTAGAGGCATGAAATCAGATGTTCAGCAGCTACAGAGTGAGCTCTGGGCCAGTCCGGACAACACCAGACCCTGTCAGTAAATACATAAATGTCCAAGTATCAAAAGTGTGAAAGTAAAAAAGAATAACCTACTATTTTAAACTATTACAAAAATTGTACTCTGAGGAGTGGATGGTGAAAGGGAAGGGGGTAACGGGAGAAAGAGAGGGAGAGGGAACAGGGATTGGCATTCAAAACAAAAAGTAAATTTTTTAATAAAAAAATAGAAAAAAAATGTGATAGTTACCAATCTTTATATTTGCATCTTTTATATACCTGCAGTCCTAATAGATATACTGCTATATATTCCGCTTTATCTCCTCCAACTTATGTACCATTTTCTAGGTCTGTCTTTATAAGTTAAACACTTGAAAATTATGACATATATTACCCACTCCTAGTGAATAAGTAAGTTTTCATTCTATGAAGTCATAGAGGTTTTTACTCCAGATTATTCTTCAATGTTATTGCTTCTTTCTATCCATTGGCTTTAAAACTGCTACAAATCAAAGAGAACCAAATAACAACAAAAAGCTTCCACTTCTGAATATTTTTCCAGTAGGACCGAGCATCATCCCACACATTCTAAGAACATAAAAAAGGAAGGAAAAATAAGAGCTTTAAAAGAAAAGCCAGCTCTATCCCAGACATGCTATCATAATGGAAGTAGATTCAACTTTGCTGACACCAATATTTGCATTTAAATAAGACATGTAAAGAACAGTTTAAAGAAAATACCCTAAAAAGGAAGGGAAAGAGGAAGAAGTCCATATGGTTTTCTGGTGAAAACTTTTGTATTTCTACTTAAAACACATTCTAATTTTATCTATCGCTCTATATTGTTGTCCTTTTTGTTCCCAGCTACCTTTAAGAATGTTTTTTCCATAAGGAAAAGAGTCACTAACATCATCAAAAGCAAGTGTGCACTCCGCAGCCAACAGCACAGCAGATGCAAACAACCACAGACTCGATGCACTGGCGACCATGGGTCTCGCCCTGCTTGCTGGCATAGAGCCCTATGGAGTAGTCATTCCAGTCTAGGGTACTGATTTAATTCTTGTGAGACATAGTCACAAGTCAAACATTCATTGGGCTCCTGGGGGCCCCTTTTCTAACCACTTACGTCCATTCTTCCTGTGTTGTGGAGTCCTCCTAGTCTAACCCACCTAGACTTATACATTCCAGCACAGTCAGAATAACAGGAACAGCTTTTTCCTCACGTGCAGACTCAGGCTCATCTAACACTTGGAACACACTAAGTGTTCTGTATGTTACCGATCAGAGAGATGAACATACTAATAATCTGTTTAGGTCAAAGAAAGCCAATTCCCAACTATGCATCAAATTAGTCAAACAATAAAACTTCAGCTGAAATTTGGGGAAAGGGGAAAAAGTAGAAAAATGAGTGTCTCAAAGTAAATCTTCATACTCTCCAATAATGCTCAGTTTATACAAATAAATAAAACACTGTCAAGAATTATCAGCCCAATTATTTCAAGCTTCTCTTCTAGAAACACTCTAGAAGGATTTTGTTATTACATTAGTATATGTGAGAAGCACACTATGAACAAATATGGATATAAATTCATAAAGTAGAAATAAGTCCAAAAAAGTAATAGAAATCATACCAGAAAAAAAAATAATCAGGTGAGAGTCTTGTGCTTGCTACAGGAATAACAATCTATCAGTTTTAGCATCCTTGGAAATTAGCAAGCAAACTCAGTCACTAAAATTTACTGACCATAGAAAGAAGCATTTGGTAGCTCAGACTACAAATAAAGTGACAGGCACAGAATCTCTACAGAGACGTGAAATTACAGGCACCGTAAAACCTTACATTAAAAATTTTAAAGCCAAGTCTTCATTTTTACTATGATTTATAAAAGCAATATGATATTCTAAGGGTTTTTCTTTTGAACTCACACTTTCAATCCTAAGTTATAGAGAGAAATTCTCATTCTTATAGGACAATAAATCATAAAATGTCATTACTCAAAATAACACAGAAGACTGTGAGAAATCATTAGAATACACAAAGGAAAAGTAACTTTTGCTTCCAAAATTACAAATACTATATGAGGCAAAATAGATTTATTTTTATATGAATGCACAAAAATCACAATGTGCTGTTCTGCCACAGACTGCCTAAATTTTTAACAATTCAATTTTTAAATCCTGAACATACATAGTAGTTGTATTTCTTAACCTCTCTTGGAACAAAATTAAAGCCATACAACTGGTCCTGACCAACAAACTATGGCTGTAACATACATGCCATTTCCAGAACTGGTATGAAATTGCCCACACTACACTCCACACACTTCCCACCCACTGCCCAGACAGAAAGACAAACCAGCAGACTCTGGGAAGGCTCTAGGGCATAGGTAAGCCACAAGACAGAAGTCTAGATTCCTGTGCCAGCTGAAATGGAGCTGCCTGCCTGGACAGATTAGCCAAGGACGTGGTCAAGAGAACTAAAAAACCCTCTGTTATGCTATACCAGTTGATCTCTATAGCTGGTTGCTGCATTAACTAAAATGTCTCTATCACAGTTACATTCAGTTTAAAATTACACCCTCAGTGGGGCACGTTTCTAGGTCTAGGAGTGCCAAGAGCACAGCACTAGGTTCCCTGTTCTTCCAGCATGCAAGCAAAACAATGAAAACCTGAAGTGTGCCTGTCAGAACACACAGATTTCAACAGCAATGTGCAAGCCACCCACTACTAAATACAAGAGTGACTCTCAACTGCCAGCAAAGCCCTGAAAGAAGCAAGTAGCCACCTTCTGTTGAGAGTGAGCCTTGGAGTTCAAGGGCCACACAACTACCATTAACTGTATGGACTGAAGTAAGTCAAGGTGTCGGTGAATTGAGTTCTGGAGGCTCTAGGGAGAAACTGCCTCATGCCCCTCTCTTGTACTCCAGTGAGTTTGAACAATTCTTGGCATTCTTCAGCTTGTGGAAGCCTAACTCTAGTCTTCTCTATGACTTGACATCACCACCTCCTTGACTCATATCTTTACATTATTTTCTTCTAAAGGTGTCTTGTTGGATTCAGGGTCTAATCTAATCAATAATGATCCCATCTTAACTAATTACAGCATATTGAGGCTCCAGCAGGATAATAATTTTTGGAATAGCCATTGACTGTACAACTGACCTCTGATCTAAAGAAATCTAATTTTCTTGATTTTTTTTTAATTCAAAACTTAAGCATTTACTACCTTTGGCCATTATTATAATACTTTTTCAGTACAATGCTGTTGAGAGTGTTTACAAAACCTAAAATCATCTAATACCAAGCAATTAACCTAACAGAGCCCTATATTGCAAGGCACAATATATTGTTTTGACTTCAAAATACAAAAGACAAATAACACAAAAATGAATGTATCACCCTCTGATCATCCTATCTGCAAATCCAAGCGAATAAAGGCGCATGAAGCATGTAGTGAGGGTTTTCTTTGGGGAAGGGGGTGCAGGAGGACAATAACTTAGCACAAAGTCCAGTCAATCTATCAGCAGACAGCCAATGTGAATACCTCATTCTAATGTAAACATGGCTTATTTAACTATTTTCAGAGACACTCTTAGCAACTGAAAAGAACTTCAAAACCACAAAGATCCTGCAAACAATCATAATCTTACAGATTCAACGTATCTTATCACCTCACAACTAATAGAGCTAGCATCCATCATTAAATCTAAAGTAGATGGTAAACTACAAGTCCACTTATTATATAGAAGACCTCCGTGACTACTGTGAAACACTGAACATGCATTATGTTTTAAATGAACAGTTAATATAAAACTGTTCTTAGGTCTCCACTCCATGTTTGCTCTCTGCCTCTCCTTATTGCTCTTCAACATTCAAGTAGTTGTGACATGCTGATAATGCCAGTAAACTTCTAAAATGACTTCAATGTATTAAAGCTGACACTGTGGGATTATCAACTCTACATACACAGAAGCAGAAGAGTCAACCCCACATCTCAGCCTCACACCTACAACAAATCTTCCCTGTCCTGCCCCTCCGACAAAGCCTGAACAGAACAGCCATTACGTGGCTGTGCTTTCCTGTCACTTATGCTCCCGCTTCCACTCCCCAAGTCACTGCGCCAGCTATCCACATCCATTAACACCTGGCCCTAACAGGCAGAATCTATGAATATGAATTCATACATAAGCAGGGTCTTTGATTATGTAACTAAATTAAGATGATTTTTATTAGATTAAAGCAGCTCCTAATCTACTGACTATAATCTTTATAAAAAGAGAAACTTGGAACACACAGAGAAGGAAAGGGGCAAGTGAGAAATGGAGGTAGGGGCTAGAGTTGTGGCTTAGTGCAATGAGCACTTACCAAACGTGTGCAAGGTCCTGGGGCCAATTCCAGAATGGGGAGAGCAGAAACAGGCAAGGACATTGACTGCCAGCAGAGACAGAAGAGCAATAAGGAGAGGCAGAGAGCAAACATGGAGTGGAGACCTAAGAACAGCAGGGCTCAGGGAGGACAGGGTGTGAATCCCTGGGGGAAGGACCAGCATCTAAAGCAGCAAGAGGAGAGAGAGGGGTATCCACCCTGTCAGAGCATGGGTGCCAGGGCTTGCCAGGGCTAGTATGGAATTTGGAACCTCCCATCCTGGGAAAGAAAAAAACATTGAAGAAGGACTGTGAATTTGAGGTGAGCTTCAGATCAGCACGGGTTTCGTGGCCAGACACTGTCAAAAATGGAGAGAGAAAAGGAGAATGTACGAGAACAGGTGAGAGGGGGAAAAGGGAAAGAGGAGAGAGAGAATGGCAGAGCAGAAATTATGGGGTGGCATGTGCAAAGCAAAGATCGCGGATAACTGCAAGCAACCAAAAGCTAGGGAGCCTTAGGAGGAAGTCAGTCACTGGTGCTGTCCCTCTTAAAGGGTGTTTTGTCCACAGCCCCGCTTTTTCTCCTCATTTGCTTACTAGCTACCATGAGGTAAGATGCTTTGCTGCGGTGCGCACACTTGCATGGCACTGTCTCACTGCAGCCCCAGAAACAATGGAGCCAAAGGAACCAGGACTGTGGCCATGGCCACAGCAGATCTTTCACCTTTAAGAGGATTTTCTCAAGGATTTTGTCATGGCAACAGTAACCTAACATAACTGTCTTGTCATCAATAACTTCAATAATACCTAAAAATTAACCTGAATAAAGAAAGCTCAATTCATGTATTCGTCTTGTATTAAACCGGACAGTAAGAGCCACTTCGTAAAAGTTTCAGAGAAAAGCTGACAGTGTTAAGAGTAAATGGCATATTGGTCTAACTAACTGCTGAGAACTGAGCCAGCTCTGGGTTTTTACTCTGGAGTCTCTTCAAATAGTTTTGAGTCTGTCTTATCTACTATAGACAATACTTTAACTCATATAATCCCAAAAGAATTTGCAGGGGAACAAAACGGTGTTTACAAGTTTTAGAGTTGAAGAATGTAATCTTATATTAAGAGCTGAAAACAAAGTTCTACTTAGACAAACAGTAAATGATGGATTTCAAAGAGGATGTCAAGTCCTCAAATACATACTTTTAACCCGTCAAACAACATTTATGTACGCCAACTATACAATATGATGTGTACAAAATACACCATAAAATCCTTCATTTTCTGTTACCTTTGGAAGTGCTACCTGCTACCTTGAAAATGCTATCTTTCAGAAGAATGAAGAGTTTCTCAAAACCTTAGGACCAGCAAAAGCATTTTAAAATAAAATATTTTACAAGAATAACAAGCTAACTTGAAAGTATAACACTTAAGTATCAGTTCCATTTCTATAGTCATACATTATTTCTTAAAATTGATATTTTAACAGTAAGTTCAAATTTATCAATTATATTTAACTGAGTTATAATCAAGTTCCATCTAAGGTACTATAGATCCTTAAACCAGACCATTTTGTATAGGGAAGGCTGAGATATGAAAAGACAATACATAAATGTCTTATAACATAGGAACACAAATTAATTGAGCTCTATACCCAAACTGAAGGACACTGATAACGATAGGGGGTTACATAGCTACCTGGCTTATTCCCTCATGCCTTTCAAATCTTTGAGCAACTACCAACAATCCTGCCATAACCACCTGATCCTTAACAGCACAGCCTGCCTCCTCTCAGCATCACCTTGCTTTTTCTTTGTCTTTTACAACACATTATCACTTCATGTATTGTTACTCACGTCTATGTCATGTTGATTGTTTATTATTCTGCTCCTGCTGATAGAATGAGGACTTATGACAATAGAGAACTTGGTTTTATTCATGAATGCATCCTGGGCACCTACGACAGTACTTGGGACAAAGAAGTCATTCAGAATCTGACACGCACAGTAGCTTCAATAAGCAATTATGGAGTTATAAATACCTGCAATATATATGATATGCTTTATCATGTAAAATCCCACTAGTGACAAAAGCAATTCTTTCCCAAAATACTTTAGTTATGCATTTTCTTTCCCTAAGAATCTGAAGACTTAACTAAAGCAATTATATATTATGACCAGACATCTGTACTTCACTTGGTCAACATTTATAGATAGCCTGGCTAAAAACAGAATTCTAAGAAATAGCAATTTGGGTTTCGATTACAAAAAAAAACCCAAAAAACAGAATTTTTTTCTTCTCAAGCAATTAACAATGCATAAACAAGACACTAACAGTTTTCTGAAACAACTAAAAATTTATAATAAGTTCCTTTCTGGCTTCCAGCACATGGCTAACCAAAGCAGTGTTCTGGTTTGTGTATTTAATAAATTCTCACAATGAAAAATCGTATGCAGATGCTTTCCCTTGTCTCTGTCTACGGATGAAGTCCCTGGCACAGTCTATGAAAAGGCACCTAGCTGATGGGGCTGAAGAAGGAAAGGCTGAACTTTTCCTAGTCTAATGACCTTCAATTCTTCCCTACTTCAAATATTCAAATACTTCTGTCTCAAAGTTCAGCCAAGTTCACAAACTATCTGGCAAAACAACAAAATACAGAGGACCTGAAACCTTGGCAGGGAAAGGAATGAAGGCTAAAGCTATGCTTACAGGGTTCTGGCCTCCCTTTCCTTTTTCACTCTGTCAACTCATTAGGGAAGCAATATAGCGGTGCTTTTAAAAAAATGTATTCTGAGCCAGATGGGCCTACATCTGCTCCACTCCAACAGCCACCCCTCTTAGCTCCCTCTATAAAACTGTAAACAACAGTTCCTTCCTGCAGAGTGTGTGATAAATACCACCCAACCCAGTGTTTCTTTAAAATTCCATGACTGGTACACAGTGTTATGACAGTGCTAAACTTTACCTGCACGCTTTACAAACTTAAAACCTATATTTAACACATTACTTCCACAAGACCTATATTACTAATAAATATTAATTTGTCAAGGAATCAATCATAAGCTATAATCTATTAAAGTGCAGGCTTGGACAACAAAGTAAGAATAGTGTTTAGCATATGGAATGCTCTTCTAAAGAGTCAACATCAAACAAGAAATTAAGAAACCACTAAGACACCTTAGATATAAAAGGTAATGGAGTAGAGCTGTATCTCAAGAACAGTCCTTTGGGAGACCAGTATAGACGAGATCAGCAACAGAAACAGTAAAAAACCTGCACTACAACAATGAAACAATAGTCCAGAACTGGGGAATAAAAGTTTAGATTATAAAACAAAATTAGAAAGGAAAAAGTAAATGCTTAGTTTCTGCTTCTGTAATAAGCACTGTAAATGAAGGCTGCTTGTTTGTTTCCAGTTATAATATGGTTTGATCAAGCAAGACCTCCTGAATTGACGGCCCAGATGGTCCAACATCTATGACAGTTTCAGGACTGCTGGCTGAGATGGACCTACCACACAGGATACCCCAAAAAAAGGCCTGATTAACAGTGCCCCGATCAGCAGAAGTAGTCTAGAGAACAATGCCCAAATTCCCTAAATGATCGTTTAAAAATGCTTGTTTACACTTAAAGGGAGATATGATATAAAGATGAATACTTTATATTGGTATGGATCTTGGTCTACTGATACAAATTTAAGGTCAATTTTGTTATATGTATATTTCTGTTCTTGATTAAGGTATTGTGTTTGTGTAACTCATTTAAAAATGTAATGTTCATTAAAAATACATGTTAATAGCCATCTATAACAGTCAAGCTTATAGTCATGTTAGTTAGGTTTTCTAGATGTACAGAGATATATTTCAGATGGATAGGTATTCTTTTTTTAAAAGAATATTTATTTATTATGTATACAGTGTTTTACCTGCATGTGTGCTGCAGGCCAGAAGAGACCACCAGATCTCATTGCAGATGGTTGTGAGCCACCATGTGGTTGCTGGGAATTGAACTCAGGACCTCTGGAAGAGCAGTCAGTGCTCTTAAGCTCTGAGCCATCTCTCCAGTCCCTGGATAGGTATTCTTTAAACCTATCAAAGACCTACAGAACATGGCATTTAAAAGATTTTAAAAATTTAGAACTTTTCATGACAATGAGACACATCTGCTCCTGGCAGCACCAATCTACTTCAAGAGGATGATATGCATCAAAGAGGCTCCTTATGAAATTTGTTAGCCATTTGGGCAAAACACTGCTCTTATCTGGACTGCTTGATGGTATGCTGTGTAAACTGAACATGCAGGACCCACAGAAAAATGACTGCTGAACTTGTCTAAAGGTGAGACAGTCCTTCAGGGTTCCTGCTTCATAAAAGAGTCTGCCAGACATTCTGCAAGACACAGAAAAAGTAACTGATGAACTGCCATTACAGGCAGAACTGTCTTTAAAATTTCCTGATTCATGGAAAAATCTGCCAGATACTATGGGCCTGTAGGCTGAAGATGGATGCCCCAACATTACAGAACAACTTTGGGTGACTGTCCAGGCAACAAGATGTCTTTGTCAATTCAAGAGGTTTGCCAGTTGCTTACAATGCACTTCCTGTTTACTTGTGTAATATTATATCCTTCTGGAGTCTTTGATGGAGTTGAAGAAAGATAGTTATAATTATAAAAGATAGATTAAATATAAAACTTTATCATCTATCTTATCTTTATGAGTCTATAAAGTATTTTCCTTAATTTGCCAAATGTAAATGGACTAAATATTGTAACTTAATTCTTACCTGATAATTGTTTTGTTGTATGTAATCTTGCTATGTTAAAGTTAAAACGTTCCTTTTTATTTAGACAGAAAAGTGGAGGTGATGTGGGATTCTACTCTGTATGCTGTGAATATGTTTTATTACCATTAATTAATAAAGAAACTGCTTTGGGCCTATATCAAGGCACAATATAGCCAGGTGGGAAATCTGATATAGAGAGAGAGTGGGCAGAGTCAGGGAAACACCATGTAGCCGCCAAAGGAGACAGACACCTCAGAACCTTACCAATAAACCAGGAGCCTCATGGTAAAATATAAAATAATAGAAATGGGTTAATTTAAGATGTAAGAGTTAGTTGATAAGAAGCCTGTGCTAATAGGCCAAACAATGTTGCAATTAATATAGTTTCTATGTGATTATATCGGGTCTGGGCAGCTGGGAAATGAACCAGCAGCCTCCAACTACACCACGATTTATTTGGCTTACAGGTTACAGTTCACCATCAGAAGAAGCCAAAGCAAGAAAGAACTTAAGACAGGAACCCCAAGGCAAGAACTGAAGCAGATACCATAAAAAAAATGATGCTTACTAGCTTGCTCAGCCTCCTTTCCTACACACACCAGAACCACCTGCTCAGGTGCAGCACCACACATAGAAAGCCCACCCACATTAACAATTAGTCAAGAGATTCCCTTACAGTCATGCCCACAGGCCAATAGAATCATCTCAAATGATATTCTCCATCATTTCCAGATGGTCCTGGCTTATATGAAGCTGGCAAAACCTTGCCAGCACAGTTCATATCCAAGGGGATAGCAGAATGCTGAAGTAAGTTACAATACATAAAAGATTTGCTATCTAGCTCTTTGAATAAAAAGCTTGATAACTACTATTCTAAAGCAAAGATTTCAAAATCGGTGAACCAGTACAATGAAGAGTCTAAATGCTGCATAGTGGGAGGCCCAGAATGATTCATTACTCTCTACTCTGTCCCTTTGAGAGCAAAGTTAGTTCCTGACCATCACTCTACCTAATGCTAATTTTCTTATAAGTAAAAGTATACTGTTACTCATTAGAAATCACTTCTCTCCAGTACTACAAACATCAATTCTACAGTCTCCTTTGAGCATTTAATTACACAAAGCCATCTTTTTTCTTTCTTTTTAATTTGTGTTTTGATTTATTCATTTTAACAAATGAGTGAGCCATCATGTGTGTGTTGTGAACTGAAACCAGGTCTTCTGTAAAGAGTAAGAAGTGCTCTTAATAGCTGAAGATATCTTCAGCCCCCTTTATCCTTTGTAAACAACAAATCTGAAAACATAATCTAACTAATGTCTGTTGTTTAAACAAACAAAAAACTAGTTAAATTGTTAACTGAAATCAGAAACAGTAAAAAACTCTCAAGAAAAATTGTCTGATAGTTCATTCTCTCAATCTTCAAAATCATAGACTAGTACACTGACTCGCAGAATAGTCCATGAAGACTTGACTTGGTACTTCTGGGGAGAGAAAACCACAACAAAATACATTGGGGGATGGGGTGTGCTGCATGTCTCTGTGTGCTCGGGGACATGCACAAGTATACGAATGTGCATAGAATTACATAAAATTTTGCCTTGAGTTTTTTAAAATATTGCAGTCTTGGAGAGAGCCACCTACCCCCAACACAGAAATGTTGACTTATTTAGCCTGGTTTCTAGCAGAGGTCACTACATATGTAGACAGCAACAACAAAGAAGACCCACTGACATAGAGAAAGCAAACTCTATGATATAGATTTGACACTACAGGATTAGAATCAAGGTCAATAAGCTCCAGGCTGGTAAAACAAACAGTCTAACAGCTAGAACACTGGAGCTAGAACACTGTTCTAGTCTAAAAGCTAGAACACTGAAGCTAAGAGCACAGACACGGGAGCTGGGAGACTTGTACTAGAACCCTGCCTCTAATGCCAGATTGATGACAGAGACAATACTAAAATATTCCTCTGTGTAGTAGAGAACACGGAACTGTTTATCTATAGTATTTGTCAGTTTCTAATATATAGTAAGCATTCTATATTCAAGCAGATATAGGTTATGGTTACTACAGGAAAAGAATACACTATAGGAGACTGGCCTAGCCCAGTTGACACTAAATATTCATTAGACCAAGTTCTATCACTGGCATTTCGAATGTGGTGATTCAAACTAGCAAGTAGGCAAGCTAGCATGAAGGAGAGTCAGCAGCAGATGGTACAGACCTAACTTGGAATGCAGTCATTAGTTAGAACTGGACCGAGGACCAAAGCTTTCCTCTGTTACATCAATGGAAAGCACTTGGTCAAGCACACTCACTCTGTAAGTCTCAGTCATACTTTCTAATAGACTGTGCTCTCATCATTACTTTACCATGAACGCATTCTTAACCGCAGGTTATTTCATTGTGCAATGCCTACAAAGCTCCAAAAATGGAGATAGCCCCTTTTTTCAAAAGAAGAAAAAGGAAAAGAAATTTTAAAAACACTTTGCTCCAGCAACTGCCTCACTGGTAAAGGCTGCTTGATGCCAAGCCTGGAAACCTAAGTTCAATTCCAATACTCACAGACAGAAGTAGAAACCACCTAAAAGTTACCCTTCTCCTACCCTCCACACACAAAGAGACACACTGCCAGTTTTATGTTAATTTTTAAAACTTCCATTGGGATTGAACTGTTTAAAAATTCCAATGCAAATTCAGCCTGAAATTGAAAGAGATTCAGTAGTTTAAATCAGTGGCTTCTCCTTTATACTGTGTTCAGAGAGGCAGATACTCTGAGAAAATTATAAAAATGCATTGATTAGAAGGTGAGAGGAAGAAAAAGAGCAAGGAATAAAAGTGATAATTTAGTGAGAAAAGATTATTTTCCAAAGGAATAGTTGATACCATCTCAAACTTATGAGAAATCATTTATCCTAAAAGAACATCAGCAACAAAATCAACTGCTTCATAATTATGTTCCCAGAGCACAAATGGGACAGCAAATCAGTTTTGCTCTGGAACCAAAAAAATCATCTCAGAAATTGAGTAAGTCATGTCTGAGAAAGTAGTCTTTCCAGAGCCTGTAGGCTCAAGCACTCTGAAAGACAGGCACCTCTCCAACTCTAGAAATAAAACTTAGTACAGCACTCCCCTGCAGCTCAGCTGCTTTTTCTGCAACATGCTCAGGGAAGGGATAGTTGAAAGGTCTATGAGTCAACATTCCTGATTAGAAAAACATATGCTTAGATTTGTAAAAACATCTCCTTGGTTATAGGAATTCAGTTGACTATATCCAGACTGGAAAAAGAAAATTTATTTTTATGAGTTCTTTATTTAGATAGAGAAAAATGCCTCACTCACTAATTAATAAGTAGGGTGCTCATCAATTAGCAGGGTAGTTATTAGAGACAGAAAACAAAAATGGTACTAATCCAAATCATCTATGCTGCTCCACTATGTCTACCTCCTAACCCACTGACTCCCAGGCTTTCTGCAACAGTTTCGGCCATTATTAAGCAGTCGTTTCAGTAAACAGTGTGATCTACTGAAAAGACTAACGTCTTTAGCCACTCCAAAGTGCCTGCTGCCATCAGAAACCAACTCAGAGAAACGTAGCCATAGCATCGTGCTGTCCAAACAGCATTCCACAATGCTCAGCTGTAAACTTGAAATATTTGTCTAAGCAAAACATTCAAAGACACAGCAATCACAATGAGAGCAGGAAACGGCATATCCTTTTTGTAGTTTGGCAGTCATGAGCAAGTCATCTCTTCGTAGAAGAAATGCAAAGCCACAAGACAAATATGGTGGGAACTTTCCATGAGGTTGGTGGTAACTATTAATATACTTGTACTTTTAACACTACATGGAAGTAAGCACTACACAGTACAGTAGAATGGTGAGTTGGTGTACCATTTCCACAGACCATGCAGGCACAATGATCACAGCTAGCTTCTGTTTCTGCTCCCACTGAAAGTGCACGAACATGTCTTTTTACTTACTAGGTATCCGAACAAAGTTTATTTCCAAGCAAATGCAGTCATCCCACAAAATTCAAAAGAACTACAAACCAAGCAGTAATTATTCAGCATTTACCAGGGCAACAATGAAAGCATGCCTGTCTTTGCTTGCTTGGGGATCTGCTGAAAGGAACCACTCAGAGCTCCAGGCCTGTACATCCAAGCTCCTGCCAACTCAACTCAGCACTCCATAACAAAGCCAGTTTTCCTCCTTGTACACAGTGTCCCGCTTCTGCAGTAGTAATGAACACATTACTGGACTAAAAACTGCAAAGTCTAGATCACTTTTTTACTTAGTCCCTCATTTTTTATATCCATTTATATCCAGTAAATCACTTCTTTCACAACTTCTCCCCTAAGTCTTGCACCCAGTCCCAGGCACTTGGTCTTGGTCTCCCCATGTACTACTTTGCAATAGTCACCTAGCTCCTTCTCCTGTCTCTGGTCTCCTTCCACTACCAGGAGTCACTGAAAGTATATTTACTTAGAAGTCTATGACTATGTCTAGTTCATTTTCAATCTTTGTAGCTATGGAAAATAATAAACAGCTTTCTGAGGGTTGTGGCTCATGTACTGATCCAGATTATAGGGCTTTACAGATGCCCAAAAGTTAATTCTTTTGGCAATAAGTTTTACTTCAATACTTGAGAATGTAATGTAACTTGTCCTGCCTTATGACAAACCAAATAAATACTGAATATTCTTTTCTTAATGACCTCAGATTATCATTGCAAAAATATATAAGAAAGTAATAAATTATGTTCATAAAAATGTTCACAGAAATGGCAGGGGTCCCAGGCTGGCTAGTTTCCATTTTATGGGTGCCACTTCTAACATACCTGTAGTATCTACAGATTCTTTCACAGCTATATAGAGGCCTCTAGGATTAAAGTTATTCCTGGAAGTGATAAGATTATCTCAAAACCAAACATCAAATGTATTAGTTACTTTTTCGCTGTTGTGATAACAGCAACCTAGGATGGAAGGTTTATCTTGGCTCACGATTTACAGACATCATGGCAGGGAAATTATGCAGCAGGAGCAAGGCAGCTAGCCTTATTGCATCCACAGCGAGGAAACAGAAAGGTGAATGCTGCAGCTCAATCCCCTTTCTCCTTTCACTAGGCCAAGACTCCAGCCCTTGAAAGCAGGTTTGTCAGTATTTAGGGTGGCCCTTCCTTCCTCAACTTAATCTAAAACCACCTCCACAGATGTGCCCAGGGTGGTCTCAAATTTTACATCCTATCAAAGTTGACAACATTAGGCATCACACTGAACAAATATGTGTCTGTATTTACGTTCATATTTATAAAGTCTTCCCTTTAAAAAGTCTTTTTTATGCAATCTAAATTTTCTGTTACTCCTGCTACTGTTTTATCACCTTTTAATTCATGAACTCATCAGCCTCATGGAGAATTTTTTAATTAGCTGGTAAATATGTACTTTCAAACAGGACTTTAAACATAATAAACAATATACGGAGCCCATTAAAGTTGTTGCTATAGAAAATAACAAAGGTTTATACCACTTACTTTTCTTATATTTATGTGTGTGTGTGCACATATAGAATAGATAGAAACCTGGCCTTTCAAGTGCAGTCTTAGCCCATTTACCTTCATTAGACAGAACTAAAAAACTACAACAGAATTTTGTAGGATAAAGAAACAAAGCCAGACAAACCAAGAACTTCAAACAAAAGCTTTGGAACCTACAGACTGAAATTTGGGAGTATAGACAGTCTGGTGCTGTGTAAGACCCTGAGGAAGGACAGAGGCAGTCCAGCCCCACCTTCTGCTGCTGGGCTGGCCTACTGCACCACACATACCATCAGGGCACAGGAAGACCAGGGTTCTGCACACCACCTCCCAAAAAACATTTAAAAACAGACTAGAAAATTCTTTTAATAAGTTATTTTTTAAGCCCAGGATGTATCTGGTCCTTCAAAAACAAAAATATTGTTTTTACTTTCTTTCAAAACCAACTTGGTGTCATGGGATTGATACAGCTCTACATATGCACATAAAGCCATCTGAGATTTAATGACATAATTCTACAGTTCTCTCAATGCCTCTAGCCACATGGAAACATTTACCTCTATGGTTGGTTTCCATGAAAACAAAAGGTCATACACACACACACACACACACACACACATTTTTCCTTCCCAGTTAAGAGGAAAAACACGCCACAACAGACATCAGTCTTACTTTATTGTTCATCATGGTCTCCTACTTCCCCATAGGTACCATTTCACATGGGTAACAGTGTGGCTCTCTCTGTCTGGTTCTCTGCCTTGACACAAAGCCTTAATGTGGCTTTGTTTAATTTAGCTTTATGAGCTTCCCTGCCACAATAACAACATCTCCAATACTGTAAAGTAAAAGAAGCTGTACCACTAGTAGGTTAGAACCGGTTTTTCACTGTTCCCTTATTTGCTTACACCAAGATAGAAGGGCCAGGTAGAACTGGTTCCTGTCCCAGAAAACAATGGGGGATTACATAAATTCATAAAATACAAACAAGATATAAAAATTCTGCATAAATTATACACATCAACAAGGGGAAAATGATATATGAAATTTCAAATATACAAGTAATTTTAATGGACTATAATTTTTCTGAAGACTAAAAGCAGTCTATGAGCACATACAGTAAGTAACTAAAGACAAATGAGACAGATAGATAACAGTGGCAGTAAGATTTTCCAGATATTTCTACTTCCTATAGTCTACATAGATAAATAAATTAGCTACATTTAAAAAAAAACAAGGAGCAATCTAATCTCAAAACAAAAAGAAGGGAGGGCATCCTTGTAAATTAAAATACAGTCTTAGATTTTCCATCCACTATCAAAAACAAATGCCACGCCTTAGTAAGCATTTGGGTTTCTATACATGTAAAACAAGTAGGTGTGGTATGTCTTTAATCCCACTTGGGAGGTAGAATTCCAGGCCAGTTTAGTCTACATAGTGAGCTCCAGGCCAGCCTAGGCTACATAGTGAGACCCTATCTTTAAATAAGAAGGGAGGGAGGGAAATGGTTTGCAGGAATTCAGAGAGCAACTCTGGGACGCTATAGCGTAGAGCTTTTAATGGGTGATTCTGGTAGAAGCTCAGAAGGCCAGGCTGCCACTGAAGGCCAGGCTGCCACTGAAGGCCAGGCTGCCACTGAAGGCCAGGCTGCCACTGAAGGCCAGGCTGATGAGGCTCTGCATGTGAAGAAAGATGCTTCTGAGGACTGACCTAGAAGCTGAGCATATAATCCTCTGGTAAGGAACTGTTCATATTATACCCATGGAAACTTGTGGGAAGCCAACATCATTCATCTAGCTGAGAAAATGTTAAGTCACTGAAACATTAAGATTGGCAATAACATTAAGCACTAAGACATGACTATAGTAGTAGTACTACTACTAGTTACTATATAAAATGCTAACTATTTTCATCTAAGTTTAAAATGAGAATTGGGTGCAAAAGCAAATCTAAAAGTAAGAAGTCTGTGTAAAGTTGGGACTGTAGAACGCACGGCTTCTGAAGAGATTAGTGCCATTCAAAGTAAGTCAAAAGCTGAGGATGAACCTTGATGGTTAAGCTAGTACACAAAAGGCTCAGTATTCAATCCCGATGTAGGCCAATACCAAAACAAAACAACCAAAAGGCACCTGTCCTCCAAAATACTCACTGAAGATATGACTGTCTGGGTCATTATAGTTAGACACTGTTTCAAAATAATAAGTAACAAAGTCAAGAGCTCTGCGTGGGACAAAAGAAAATGTGTGATGAGGGTCTCTCAGGAATTACCCATCTTAGGTTCTGGGTTATGACGGAAATACAAGCAAATAGATCTAGAGTACATTGCTCACACAAGGATACCTAGGAAACAGTTCAGGATTCATCTCTTGAACCCAGTCACCTAGGAACTCAGATACCACTGCTACCATGGCCATGGGACCCACCTATATCACTGGCATCTAACCATGTTGCCATCCCCATCATATAGGTTTGCCAAGCATGACAAAGAGAATAGTTGTGGGGTCGTGGAGACTTGTAAGATTTCAAGGGAGGAATTGAAGAGATAGCTCAGCAGATAAGAAAACTAGCTGCTCTTATAGATAATCCAGGCTCAATTCTCAGCACCTACATGGCAGCTCACAACCAACTGTAACTCCAGTTCCAGGGGATCCTATGCCTTCTACTAGCCTCCTTGGGTTCCAGGTACATGCAGGGTATACTATCACATATGCAGTCAAAACACCTGCATAAGCACATGCACACAGTATGCCCACACACATGCGAGCACACGCAAGCGCGTGCACACACAGAGAGAGAGAGAGAAAGAGAGAGACTGCTCTTATGCTTCCCAGCCACCTAGATCCAAATAACCACACAGAAACTATATTAACTACAACACTATTTGGCCAATGGTGTATTTCTAGCTAGCTCTTGCATTTTGAATTAACACATTTCTATTAGTCTATGTATCACCATGAAGCAGTGGTCTACCAGTAAGTTTCCAGTGCCTTTCTCCTTAGGCAGTTACATGGCGTCTCCCTGACTCTGCCTACTCTGTCTCTATAGCTCTGTTCAGATTTCCCATCTGACTATATTCTGCCCTGCCATAGGCCTAAGTAGTTCTTTATTAACCAATGGTAATAAAACATATTCATAGCATACACAGGGAAATCCCACATCATCTCCCCTTTTCTGTCTAAATAAAAAGAAAGGCTTGAACTTTAACATAGTAAAATGATACATAACAAAAAAATTATCAAGCAAGAATTACAGTTACAATATTTAGTCTATTTGTATTAGGCAAAAATGAAAGAAAATATTTTATCATCTATCTTATCTTTTTGAGTCTTGTATCCAATTTGTCTTATTTTAATTAATAAAAACTATAACCATATCTGTTTTCAACTCCATCAAAGACTTCAGAAGGATATAATATTACCTAAGTAAACAGGAAGTACATTGTAAGTAACTGCCAAAACTCTAGAATTGACAGAGAGATCTCGATGCCTGGACAGTCACCCAAAGTTCTTATATAATGTTGGGGCATCGATCTTCAACCTACAGGCCCATAGTATCTGGCATACTTTTCCATGAAGCAAGAAATTTCAAAGACTGTTTTGCCTCTTTGGGCAGTTTGTCAGTCACTCTCGTCTGTGTTCTGCAGAAAGAATGTCTGGCAGTTTCCTCTGTGAAGCAGGAACCCTAAAGAATCATCCCGTCTTTTCGAAAGTTCAGCAGTCACTCTTCTGTGGGCATGTTCAGTTCATACAGCCTACCATTAAGCAGTCAAGGCAAGAGCAGTTTATTGCCCAAATGGCTAGCGAAGTCCATAAGGAGCCTCTTCAATGTCAATCAACCTCTTGAAGTAGATTGTCTGTGCTGCCAGAAACAGACATGTCTCAATGTTGAGAAAAGTCTAAATTCTAAAACATTTTAAATGCCATATTCTACAGATCTTTGTATATGTGGTGTGTTTCCATTTCTCTTGTTGAATGGTGACTCAAACCAACATATAATGCTAATTATACCTTCCATATTAAATTTTATAGAAAAGAGTAAAATAGGAAAACAAGTTTCTTATTTGTTTTGGTTTTTCAAGACTGGAGAGATGGTTCAGTGGTTAAGAGCACTCACTACTCTTCCAAAGGTCCTGAGTTCAATTCCCAGTGCCCACATAACAGCTTACAACTGCCTGATACCCTCTTCTGGTATGCAGATATACATGCAGATAAATTACCCATATACATAAAATATATAAATAAAAGCTTTAAAAACTATTAAATTTAATATTTTGGAGAAAAATCAACAAAGTGGATCAATTAATAAACAATGAAATAGCTTAGGGGAGAAACTATAATGGAGCAAGGGCTGACAAAAGTCTATTACCTCATTCTTAAAGAAATAAATAACAATTCCATTCCTGGCCCTCAGAATGTTACACTAGAGAACACTGCTCTGTTCAGCATGATAGTTTAGAGCAGCTCTCCTGGCTCTCTATATAGTCTACAATGAGGAAATATAAAAAAGTATCTTTATTATTTTAAGTTGCATTACTTAGTTTTTAACTTAACTGATGAAAGTCCAGTTCTATTCACGTTTATTGAGGTTTTACATGAAAGAAGATCAAAATGAACCATGCCAAGGCATAGAGACAAATGTCAACAGTTGCTTGACAAGTGTCAGCTTTCAAAAAGATAATTCCTTAGCAGAAAAAAAAACTGAATGGTAGGGCAACCAGGGCCGATTATCCAAATTATTTGCAACAAGTATAGCTACAATTAATGGCAATTATTTATGGACAATCTTTAAGTGGGGATACAGGAAAAGCAGAACAGTTTTCATACATCTGTTTGTAAACAGCATTCTTAAATTATAGATGGCAGTTTTTCAAAAGAATTAGATGTTCTAACAGAAAGTCTGGTACACCTCTCTCCCCAAAAAGGTACTAGTAAAATGTGATGAAAACAGGTTAATAATAACATACCCAAGGGTCACAGAGCTAGAAACGAATATAACCAAGGTACTCTGAGTCCATGGACTCAAGTTTTAACTAAAAAAATAAGGATGGTAAGAATCATGATTTTAAATACCATGATGGTCGTATAAAAAAACACAGTAAGAATCACAGTTCAGGGAACAAAGCTGAAGAAATGAGAAGCATTAGATTAATTAGTCTACTTGGGAAAATACAATAAAAATAATGTAAGCTTTTAAGTCTATGCCACTCTAGATGGGGACAAATACTTTACATGCTCACTCTCCCCCATGGACATTTTATCCACAGATATCTATATTAAGAAATGGAATACTTTAGGGCTACAGTGCTTGCTGGACAATCATGAGGACCAGAGTTCAAATCCCAGCACCCACATAACAAGCTAGGCAATCCACATGCCCTGAAGCCCAATTCCAAGGGGATAAGAGTCAGGAAGATCCCTGGGGTTTGCTGGCTTCCAGCCTTGCAGAGAAAATGTGAGCCCCAGGTCAGGGAGAAGCCCTGCCACAAAGCAGTAAGTGGGAAGTGATGGAGGAAGACACCCAAAGCCCTCTTCTAGCCAGTACATATCACCACACACTCTGTTCTCCCCATCCCCCCCACACATGCATGAATAAATAAATTAATGAAACAGAATGCTTGTCCTGCAGAAAAATATTTTTTAATTATTTCAGGCATTTGTGTACAAGAATGGATAAGAAATTTGGAGAACACAAATGGCTATTGTTAATCAGTCTATGAATAACAAGAAACAAGAACTAAGGGAGCCTGAGCTAAATAGGGCTAAGACAGACAAAGAACTTGATGAGATACATTTAGGAAGCATGCACATCCCTACATCTGCCTGTTATTATTACTACCTAGAAATTATTATAGATACTGATACACTTGTCAAAGACAGAAGATGTACAAAAACACAATTCAGCTCAAGGCCTAACTCACCTAGTGCTCAGACTTGGTACCACTCTTCTCCTTTGCGGGCTACCCCAATGGATGGCATCGTTTCCTCACTGCCAAAAAAGAACTACCAGGCAACATCAACTTTTCTTATGTGAGCTCCAAATCCAGTATGAAAGGTAATGGTACAAGAAGAAATAAAAAAAAAAAAAAAAAAAAAAACCTTAGCGAAACAGCCCAACGGGCTGTGGAGAGCTGATGGAGAGGTCCCGTTTGGCAGGTCACAGGGTCACACCCTGGAGCCCAGGCTGCTCAGGGCTGTCTTGGCCTCCTGTGCCACCACACAAGCAGAAAACCAGCTTTAAATTTAAATTAACCTCTTCCCACCTGTGAGAAAGCTCTGTGGGTTTTGTTGGTTTTATTTGTGTTCATTTGTTTTCCACACGCACATCGATACTATAGTCATTTTCCTTTCCCAGTAAGATATACTAATGTGTAAGCAGTTAAAATTTTAAAATTCACAGTTGAGTTACGTCAGTCTTACTCAACACAGTCACACCATGTGGCTATATACAGGCAAGCACAGTATGGAAAGAAACCAGCATTATTTTCTCTATTTCAGTCCCAGTGTGCAGCTGCTGTAACAAAGAGCAACTGCTACTCCCCCTGTAAACAGTATTCTCTCTTCCCCTGTGAATAAATACAATTTGCAAATTATAAATAATTAAATGTTGTAAACAGCATTTAAAGCAACAGAACAGAGGAGCACAGTAGGAATCTTAACACTGCTTCCAATTTTCCACAAACGTCCCCGCTCCCCCATCCTCTGTCCCTGTGATTATTTCACTGAGTCTTCAAGCGTTCTTTCTCTGCTGAGGGTGACATCACCATTGGCAGCCCTGCACTGTAATTGTTTGAGGAGCACATCACATCGCAGAGCTGCTATCACATGCATCCTCAGCGCCCTCTCCACCATCCAAACACTGTGTTTAGTGAGCAATATAAACAACACATCAATTAGACTCTTTTAAAATTGAGAGTCAAACAGAAAAGCACACCAATTATCTGGTTTTCTATGTTTAACAACAACACAACCTTAGAGCTCTAATTTGTCTTTTTAAAAGTTGAAAATAATGAGTTTTTCAAATTATTCTCCTTTTTCTATATTTACTATGTTAATCTTATTTCCATAAATATATATATATATATATCCTGACTCATTCCACCCTAAAAAGACCACATCAATTTCTCAATTAAATCAACTGCGTCAAATATATATATCACTAAATGTAAAATTGCAAAAAAGAGAGTGAAAAGATTCTAAGACCCAGTGGGGATGAAAAACACCAAGGACAAAAGGCCTTCTAGACTCAACAGGCCTGACACACATATGAATTCACACAGACACTGTAGCAGGATATACAGGGCCAGCAAAGGTCTAAGCCAGATGAGGTACCAGCATTAACCTAGAAACTATCTCCAACTGATAACCACTAACAAAAGAAAAATAAGTTTTCTCCAACATAGTGTCACTGAGTATACAAACACACTTCAGAGCAGGCCTCATGACCAGTAGTAGATGGCAAAAAACAAATGAACTCAGTGGTATTTTTGGAGAATTTTTTGTCTCACAATGCTTTGTCTGGACATTGTTTATACCTTACAAGCTTTTGCTTTTATGTCAGGATTTCTGGTTTTATGTTTTTATGGGATTACTGTGTGTGCAAATCTATGTGTCTCTACATGAGTGTTTCTTATGCTTTTTCTCTGCCTTTTTTTCTATTTCTTTGTTCTGTCTTATTCTGGTTAGTTTCTATTTTTTTTTTCTTTTGAGTTGCCTGTTTGTTTTCTGATGAGAAAAAAAGGGTGTGGATTTGGGCAGATGGTGAAGGATCTAGGAGGTGGGGGTTAGAAAAACTCTAATCAGAATATATTATATGAACAAAATCTATTCTCAATTAAAAAAAAACAGGGCCTAAAAGGTTTGTGATTTAAATATTCAAAGTAGGGAGGTGCTCTGTTATAATTCACCTTCAGAAAGCACACTTGTAATAATAAAGCAACAGGAAAGCAGCGAGCTAGCGATGTTAGGACCTGCAGAAGCAGACCATAGCCCACTTTATAAACCACAGCAGGTTTAACTGATGACAATTCTCATTTCTTCAGCACATGAACAAATTGGCTTTAGCAGTGTGTGATGGTTTGTTCTCACTGTTAATTTCACACAGAATCAGGGAAGAGGAGACCTCAACTGAAGAACTGCCTCAATTAGAGCAACTGTGTCCGTGTCTGTCAGAGACTGTGGGCATTCTGCATTGATATGGGAGGACCCAGTCCTCTGAGAAAGCAGCACCACCCCTCAACGGATGGGCCTGAGTTGTGTAAGTAAACTAGCTGGGAATGAGCGAGAACACCAGCAGTACTGAGCCTTCCTCCGCAGTTTTGGCGTTGAGTGCCTCCCCGCTTCTCAGTGATGACTGCTGGCTGGAAAACGTGGGAGCCACACACTTTCCTCCACGTTCCCTGTGGTCGTGATGTTCATCATAACCTACAGTAAAGTAAAACAAGCAATTTCTGAATCTGTACCACTCATGTAAAGCAAACTGTCCTGCACTGAAATTAACCTAGACCCTAAACTTCTCTTCCATCCAAAGACAAGGACTGTAAATGAGGCCATAAAACCTGTGGGAGACTTACAATACCTAGTACACCAACTGTATTCTAAGACAGTAACTAAAATGGAATCTCCCATTCTTTCTTTCCTGGATGGTCAGAATGTTATCTCCTACTCCTCTCTGAAAGGATAATGCTTAATACACCTTCTCACCTTAGGCACTACTAAAATTTTAAGTTGGATAATTCTTTCCTGTGGATTGTAGGATATATCACTGTCCAACAATAACAAAGGACAGAATTAGTCTTCATAGTTCTGACAAGGAAAAATATCTTCAAATATAGCCATATGTCCTTGCAAGCAAAACCAGTCCACATGAGAACCACTGTCTGGAGCTGTCCCACCATCTGCCTTGGCCTAAAAGGAAGGGGCTCAAAGAAGGGCAGTAACTTCAAAGCTCTCCCATTGTGTCAAAGGCTAATGTGCACTCAGGCGGGCAGCCAGAGCAGCTCCTAACTAGCAGACTAGATCCCTGCTGTGTCAGCCACCTAACTTGCAGGTCCTTGAATGAACCATAAGAACAAAAGTGAGAGCAGATGCATTTTCTAATGAAACTATTTTTTATTTTAATTATGTAGACTGCCTATAGTCATTCATTTTGCGCAAGATGAATGATGGTTCAATTAGATTAAATCATTAGTTATGATATTCAAAACATGAACTGGTAGCTGCTCTAAGGGGAAAAAAAAAAGAACAAACATGCACCAAGAAGAAAGGAAACCTGGGCATTATCCCTGTAATCCCACTACTTGGAGGCAGTGGCAGGAGGATCCCTATCAATCAAGTATGAGGCCAACTTGGTTTACATAGCAGATTCCAGGCCAGTGTCTGCATAAAAATATTCTATTCAAAAGTCAAACCAAAAGAAAGAGAGGAAGGACAGGTGGGTGATGGTGGCTCAGGCTTTGAAATCCCAACACTGGAGGCTAAAGCAGAAGTAAGAAGTAAGGGTTTGAAACAAGCCTGTGGCTGCATAGTTAGTTCCAGGACAGCCAGAACTATAGAGACAGTAACATTGTTTGTTGTTTTGTTTTGTTTAAAGACATGGTTTCTCTGTGAAACAGTTCTCCTGGAACTCGCTTTGGAGACCTAACTGGCCTTGAACTCACAAAGATCTGCCTGCCCCTGCCTCCCAAGTGCTGGGATTAAAAGTGTGAGCCACCACTGCCTGGCATGGAGATCCTACATTTAAAAAACAAACAAACAAACAAATAGACTCAAACAAAAAAGCAGAAAAGTTCTTAAAAGTTTCAAGTGTGCCCTCCTTAGTGTTCTATCCATGGAGGAGTGTAACACAATTTTCTTAAAATAACTCTTACGTGTGGTATTTACCTAAAGACCTAGGGAACAAAATCAACGTCTAGTAACTATAGGTGTTTTAACTCTGGAGGGAAATATAACTCAGCAAGTTTTGCATGAGTACCATTAACAAATACTATTTACACTGTCTGCAAGAATAACTTTGTACTAACCACTAAACTACTCAATCTCTCATAAACTTCATTAAAACTACTGACATCATCCGGGCAGCAGTGGTGCACACTTTAATCCCAGCACACAAGAGGCAGGTGGATCTCTGAGTTCAAGGTCAGCCTGGTCTACAGAGTGAGTTCCAGAGAAACCTGTCTCAAAACAAAAACAAAAAACCACCACCAATAACAAACCAAAAAACAAAAACAAAACTACAACACCTGAAAATCAGAATCTATCTAAACATCTAAACAATGGTCAAGCTGTGGAGATGGCTCAGGGATTAAAGGCACTTATGCCGCACCTAACAACATGAATTTGATCTCAAGAACCCACATGGTGGAAGGAGAGAATCAACTCTGGTAAATTGTCCTCTGACCTCCACGTGAGTTTCAAGGCACCCACCCTCCTCCATATATATTTATATGTAACATAAATATGCATTAGATATGATTGATTTAATTATGATTAAATTGATTTAACTCTAGTACCGGCATCAAAGAGTAGATCAATGGAGGAAAAAAGTAGCTCTCTTGCTCAAAAACATCTGAGGTTAATCAGTCAAAATCACTACATTGCTTTTTATATATGCCATCTTCAACAACTAGAAGTCATTTTTCCTTGTTACTTCCCCACCTCAGAAAAATGTATCTGGAAGCTGCATTTTTGAGACAGATACTTGAATCGATGAATAGGATAAAATTACCTTTGTAAATTCTCTCTTTTGTAAATTCCCTATATTTCCAAAACATAAATTTAATACAGACAACAGAAGTCATGTATCTAAATTGATGCAAATAAAATGTGTATATGATGTCTCTACTGCATCAAAATACCTATTCACACTAGAACCAGCCAACACAACTCCATTTCTAGTGGACCTTTCACAAACTCTACAACCACACAGCTCCATCCACAGATCCAACCAATTATGGCTCCAAATCGCTCAGGGGAAGAAAGGCGGGACTGTTACATCTGCATTGAAGATGGTCACACTAGTTTGTTATGTCATGAGTCATTGTACTAGGTAAAGTATGTAAGTAAGTACTAGGTAAAGTATGTAAGTAAGTAGAGGGATATGCAAAGATTTTTCTAGAAATACTATTTATACATAGGGTTTACCCATCCTCAGATTTTGCTTGGGGAGGGGAGTGTTCTCATTCTAATAACCTGTGGCCAGCAAGGGACAACAATGTTCACACACTCATATTAGTCACATCACACAGTTTCAGATGACAATCTTGCATGCCAACCTTAATATTCTACCATATTTAAATATCAGAGTTCAATCAAGTGAAACTAGCTCATCTCATTGCTTTGTTCATCAGAATTTCTGTGACTCCAAATGTAAATGATAATGTATAATCTGGGGCTTATATCTTCCTTCACGGATGTAAACAACAACCACAGGCAAGTGCTCAAATGGGCAAATTCATACATTTTGTAAAGATCCTCTGAACAGATGGATCCTGGTGGAAGTGAAATAGAAAGAGGAAAAAAACATGTTGTTTAAATGTTAGACACAAACCAAACCCTTCAGTGTCTGAAAAGCATGAAATCATAAGTGTGGCTGAACATACAGCATTACAGCAGGCCTTAGGATAACAGAGACTACTTGGTCACAACAGAAACAAAGAGAATGTGGTAACAAAGACAAATCACTGACCCTCCAACACTGCCCCCAGGCAATTGTGATGGGAGCAACTGGCCCTCCCTCTCACTCAACCGTTGGATTCAGAATCCAAGTATCAGAATTCACAACAGAACATTTCTCAAGTATAGCCCAAGCTAACTCAAATATGTGACTGTAGATTCTTTTCAAGCAAACAAATCAAGTTTAAAACTGGAGCTGAATATTCATAAGAAAACTTTGTCTTAAATCTAGCAAAGTTGAGATCATACATTTACCTACCCCTAGCTACACTGTTTTCATGTAAAGGCTGAAGAGAATCTCAAAATCACACTATAACCTTTCAGGCTGCAGTCAAGAACAGAGCACAGCAGGTCATGAGAGCAAGAAGGGCCTGAAGAAGAACTAGGAGCAAAGCTAACGTCCACGACACAGGCAGGCTGACACAGCAGGTATTGAGCCAGCCTAGAAATCAACCCTAGTCCTGTGCAGGAGAAGCAGGTATTGAGCAAGCCCTCCAGCCCACATTTAAGTTTTCTAAAATCACTAGTTACTCTATGAAGTAGACTTTATATAGAGCTTAATTAAGTCATCAGAGAATCTTATTAGACAAATATCACCAAATTCACTTTAAATATAAAGAATACAAACATAACATACATATAAAAATTTAAATATAGTTGGTCTTGGTTGGGTTTTGTTTTATTGGGTTTTTTTGTTTGTTTGTTTGTTTTTAGTTACATAGTTTTCCCAACTCAAATAGCCAATGAATGGTAGAACTATTCTTCTGACTGTGTTTATTCTAAAGCCAGGGTTCTCAAACTGACAAGCATAAACTGCCGATCACCTCTAAATGCAAGCTTGGCATACAACCCCAAAAAGTTAAAGTTATTTGCAGCGCCTTGTTGTTAAGGACTCCATTTGCGTTTGAAAACTTCTTATGTCTCACGCTATCAGGAGGTTGGAAAAGGATATACCATAAGAGGGAATCAATCCAAGCATCACAAAGTCAACAGATTATGAGGACTGACTGCTTTACTATAGACTACGGAATGGAACACAGTTCTATATTGTTTCTTAAAACTGGTATGTGACTGACCTGGTGGCATGCAACTTTAACCACAGAACTAGGGAGGCAGAAGCAGGCAGATCTCTATGAGTTTCAGGCCAGGTTCGTCCACACAGCAAGTTCCAGGCCAACCAGGGCTACACAGTGAGACTATGGCTTTATTGTCTCTCTATACGTGTGTGTGTGTGTGTGTGTGTGTGTGTGTGTGTGTGTGTGTGTGTGTGTTGATGTCAATAAAGAATTACAAAAACTGTATTCACTGCTGGTGAGAGTGCAAATTAATACAGCCTTTATGGAATTCAGTTTGGAGGTTGCTCAAAATATTAAAAACAGAACTAGCACAAGACCCAGTTACTTCACTCCTGTGCATATTTCCAGAGAAGTCCATATCCCACCACCTAGGTCTCTGTACCCTCATATTTACTATTGTTATTCTATTCAACAAAGAAGGAGATGGAATGCATCTATCATTCAACAGATGAATGGATGCTGGAAACCTGGTTAATATAAAAAATGGAATACTAGTCAGTTCTAAAGAAAAACAAAATCACAAAATTGGCAAGAAAATGGATGGACTTAGAATGTGTAATATTAAGCAAAGCCACCAATGTCATAAAGAAAAAATGCCATGGTATCCCTCATACGTGGAGCCTGGCCTATAATGTATACGTGTGTATACGCAAAGGCAAAGAGATGTACATGTCAGTATACTATCACATGTAGCAAAGAAAGCAAGAAAGAACATCAGGTGATGATGACAGAAAGAAGAAAGTATGGTACAGATGAGTCCTGAAGGAGTATAAAAATCTAATTACTTTCCTAGCTTTAACTGTCAAAGACATTTAGTTTTGTTTAGTTTTTGTGGTGGATAAGTGAATAAAAATGTAATAGACAGTGAAAGTGTAAAATTCAAAGTGAAGCTCTGCTGCTTCAGAAGGGCTGTCTAAATGTACAGAAGCTCATTGAGGTGTGCAGACTTTGGCACCCACTTGAGTGGCTACGTTAATCTAGCTCTCTGATATTTTCATTTGCAAGTTCTTTATAATAGTATGATTTTCATTTTTAAAACTATGTGATAAAACAGACACTTTAGGCTAAAATTGCAAATATTCTTAAATTATTTTTCAACCAAGAAAACACTGGGGATCCTTGAACTAATATTAAAATCAAAGAAGCAACCTAAAGATAAACTGCTACTGTTCATTTAAATAATACTGTCTCTTTTTAAATCAATGCCTTCCATAAATTATGCATGGTATCCTTACCACAACTACTGCCAAAAACAAATATTTGAAGTGAAATAATATAAGAAACCATTCCCGAAATCTGCAAGGGTTTTGTGTTTTGTTTTGTTTCGTTGGTTTTTTGAGACAAGGTTTCTCTGTAGCTTTGGTGCCTGTCCTGGAACTAGCTGTATGTATACCAGGTTGGCCTCGAACTCACTTCCTCCTGAATGTCTCTGTCTCTGCCTCCTGAGTGCTGGGATTAAAGATGTGCGCTACCATGGCCCAGTCTCTGCAGCTGTTTTGATGTTCATTAAGTGAAACAAACTTGACTTTTCATTCTTGCAAAAAGGAAATGATCTCTAAACATTATCCTAGATAGCACATACTCATGCAAAATGACTGGGTTATGCCCAGAATTACATAATTACACACTGTTAAAAGATATTTGCAATCATTTCATTCAACCCTACTATTTTATGAATTAAGAAAGTGAGAGCCAGGAGCTTCTCCCATGGAGCTCGTACCAGTAGAGTTACAAGAAGAGCCTGAGCTTCTTTACCTCGGGTCTGGTGCACGCAGCCGGCATCACTGTGAATTAACTCAACAAGAAACCAACACACACCAGCAACACTTTACCAAGTTTTCAAAACCTCGTAATTAATATGAATTGCTTTAAAAAAAGACAACATCTTTATTCGGCCATCAGTCTTAAGTAAATGAAAGGAAGTGAAATGACAACGTTAACAGATCAAATACAAGACAGAACTTTATGTCTGGACATCAGCTCCAGATACAGGGTATCTGTTTCTACAGTAATTGAATTCTGTACCACATAATGAAAAGACAGATCAATTATTGAGCAATCTAAATGGCAACTGTATGAATTAGTACCTGTTTAGTCACAAATTGGTTCTGACAAGTCATTTTATTTCAATAAGAATAACTATGAAGATGACAATCATTTCTCCCAACACTTAGGGCAACCATCGCGTGTTACTTTCCACAGGAACACATCGGTAACTGGATAAGCAAGCAGAATGGTAAAGGCAGTTAAGGGGACCACTGACCAAAGAGTGTGGTGCGCACTGAGGAGACAGTAAACCAGCCCAGTGACGGGCAACAAGTAGGGGGCAGGGCTGATAAGAAGCCTTTTCTAGGCGGGTAACAGTGTTGCCTGGAAAAAAGTACATGGCCTGAAGGAAGGAGTAAAACCAGAAATGGCAAAAGAATACTGAAACTGAAGGATAGTAATAAAGGCCTAGGCTTCCTGGCCAGAGACTGTGCTTGAAGCAATGACAAAAGAGGAGTCCCTAGGTCTGAGTGAGCTGTTGGAGTGTTTATATCTTCCTCAGCATGATGGGAAACCACTGGAAAGTCTTAAATAGAGCAGAACATGATCTAAATATATAAAAATACGACAAAATAATTGCAAAGACTAACCACCCTCTGAGGTTTCACCACCAGCAACAATCATCCCTGAGTAAAGATGACCAAGCCACAGTTAACTTTATGGTGACATAGGAGTGAGACATTTCTTTAAAGTAATGCTAAGATACAACTCTAAACCTAAGCACACCACCAGGCTCTAGACATTAAATCAATAAACTAAAAGATATCACACAGTATGCATTTCTCTGTCTTCTGGATACTCTATGTATTAGCTACAATGACAGTAATGTAAGTTTTATAACTTTCAAGAGCCTACTAAAGAATAAACCTAATTTGAGCAAACACAGATGTATTCCTAAGAATATACAATTGTGGTGGTTTGGAATAAGAATGGTCCCATAGATTTGAAGGCTTGGTCACCAGGGAGTGGCATTATTTAAAAGGATTAGGAGGTGTGGCCTTGTTGGAGGAAGTGTGTCACTGGAGGTGGACTTTGAGGTTTTCAAAAGTCCAGGCCAGGCACAGTAGCTCTGTCTTCCTGCTGCCTGAAGATCCAGATGCATAACTCTCAACTTCCGCAGAACCTCTGAAACTGTAAGTGACCCCAATTAAATAGTTTCTTTCATAAGAATCACAGTCATGGTGTTTCTTCACAGCAATAGAACACTGAGTAAAACAGCAATCTTAATTAGAAATCTGTTTTTTGGGCTCAACAGTTATGAGCACAGGCTTCCTTCCAGAGAACTCAGGTTCAATTCCCAGCCAACCACATGACAGCTCTCCCCCATTTTGGGGGAGGCCTGACACTCTCACACAGACAAACATGTAAGGAAAACACCAATGCACATAAAATAAAAATACATTTAAAAATTCTCTTTTTCAAAGCAAAACAATAGCAAAACCCTAACAGAATTCCCATAGCATATAACATCAGAGAAGATTCAAATTAATAAATACCCTCATCATTCTCAAGACATCTTCAACTTCCAGTTCAAAACCTACTTCCTAATTACAGTGAAGAATCTTCCTCTCATAGATTCTCTTTAAATTTAGGGGTTTATAAAATTACATTATTTAAAAAAAAATCACAATTTCTAAGCTGCCTACTACACTCTTGAAGTCAATCATCCAGAACCAATATCTGTCTTAACCCTAAAAGCTTCCCCCTCCCACTCACTCCCCCTAGAAGAAATAGGTGCTGAAGGTTTCTGGGTCCCCAAAGTAGGTTAGGCACTCAGGATAATATAAAATTCACCATATAAACAATGTGAGTAATAGTAATAGGGGTCATAAAGTGAGTCACACCCAGGTCTTCCAATTTTGGGATTATTCCTCCACAAAGGCAGCCTCCTCTCCTCACCAAATCCTGTAACATGGAAATTCCATTAGAGGACATCACCTAAGGTTAAGGTATTTCTTGGGACTTGAGGACTTTTCAACACACAGAGTAATAACATGCACAGACTGGATTTTAGAATAACTTGCGACATTATGAAAATAGATCAGAGAAGGGAGACACCAAACACAGGGTACCAACAAGAAAGATGTTTTCATGTTAAGTCCAAAACCAAGGCTTAAACAAAAGCTAGAGTCTGAGAGTCCTTCATGGGGGAACAAGGCAGTAACAAATAAGCAATCTGTAGCACATAGTGAGCAACCCTGGGGAATGCCAGAAGACAGAACATACAAAGTGGATCATCAGCTAGAATCTCTCAGATACCTCAGAGAGTAGAGGCACTTGCAGCACAACCCTGGTAAGCTGAGGGAAATTCCTGGAATCTGCAGAAGGGGGAAGGATTAAAGTAATTCCAATTATTCTCTGACTTGTACACACACACTGTGTCACAAGCACACCTGTATTCACACACACACAACAATAATGTTTAAAGAAAATACATAAGAAGCTGAAGAATACACACATACAATAATAATAAATGTTTAAAGAAAATACGTAAGAAGCCGAAGAACAGGCTAAGATACGTACAACACACACATTCACATCAACTCTTAAACCCAGTAACAACCCAATGAGAAAAGACGTCAAAAACCCACACCTGCATCCCAAATGAAGATGATGTGAAAGGCAAGAAAGAAGAGAGAGTCAAGAGTCAGGCCCAATGGCTTATACAGCAACCCCAGCACTCAGGGGTTTGAAGCAGGCAAATCCCAAGATGGAGGCTACCCTGGGCTACATAGAAAGAACCTGACTCCAAAAACAAACAAAAAAAGTAACTCAGAAATTGTTCATCAGGAAAATGCAAATTTAAGCAGAAAGGCACCCGCCCATCAGAACAGTTAAATTTAAAAGACTGACTATACTGAAAAGGATGTGGATAACTGGAACTTCTGAAATACTGCAAGGGTGCCACCACTGAACCTCCTGGGCAGTCTTCTGCAGAGTTTTAAAACAAGTAGCTACAAGTATGTTGCTAAACACAACAACAAGGTGCAATATATTTAAAGAAAATTTTATACAATATTATCCATATCAGAAACAACTAGAAATTGTTCATTTCCAACAAAAGAATGGCTAACCTCATGCTCATACAATAGAGTATCATTCAGTAATTAAAAAAAAAAGAGGAATGAGCTACTGAATGCAATGTAAATGAAGGTCTAAATTGTCACACAGAATCCAAGCAATCTAAACAGAGAACACAGCTGAGAATGTCTCAAAAGAGTTAGACAGTATTCTTGTGGATGATACCCATGATTCTCCTCTGGCTCCACATGTACATGTGCATTCTTATATATACACACACACGTACGCACGCACGCACGCACAGATGCAACCCTACCAAAGAACTTTTAAAAACAAAGTACACAGCACAACAGATGGTTAAATTTTGCATGCTAACATGGCATCGAGGCCCAACTTTTTGTCAAACATTAGTCTAAATGTTTCTGTTAGCATATTTTATACAAGGATCAACTGGTCTACAACCAGTCAACTTAAGCAAACTTTCCTGAATGATGTGGGTACATTTGATCCAACCAATTTTAGGCCACTAGGCCAAAAATTGAGATTCTCAGATTATCGACGACTCTAACATAGAAATCCTACCTAAATTTCCATACCGCCTTATAGGTTTTAGATTTAAGACTACATAAGCGTCTATCTGAGCTTCCAATCCTACCAGCTAACTATAAATATCTCACAAGGCTGTAATGAATGAATAAGTTTATAGCTTGTCAGTTTGTCCTAAAAGCTCTGAATTTGCAGTCCTCAAAAATGAGTCAGCGGTCTCTCTATATACAGAATATATATGTGAATGGGGGAAGACAATGTCCCCCATAGGTTCAGATGTTGTAAAACTTGGGACTCAGTTGGTGGTGTTGTTTGGGTAGTATTAGAAGGTGTGGACCTGCTGGAGGAAGTGTGTCGCTTGGGGTGGGCTCTGAGGGTGAAAATCCTCACACCATTCCCACTTCTCTCTCCAGACCCAGGCACTCTTCCTGCACTCTGCACATGTGCTCTAAGCCAAACACAGCCAGAAATCCAAACTCTAGTATAAGTTGCCTTGCTCATGTTTTATCATAACAATATAAAAGTGGTTAATACAAGACTGAACAAAATAAGCATGATGGAATATAAAGTTTCTTTTGAAAACACTGACTCATACAGCATAAATTTACAAAAAATTAAAACTTGGGATAATTTTAAGTAATTTATAGAACATTTATATAAAACTTATAGAAATGCAGAGTAATCGATGACTGAAAGCAATTCACTGGTTCTCTAACACCCAAGGTAGAGAAGAAATGAATTACAAATTACCATGAGAAAACTTCCAAGTAATAGAAATATTTGACCTCTTGACTATGGTGGTAGTCAAGATATTGCCACACATAATATACATTTAATGTGTAAATCATACCTCAATAAATTATAGCTAACATAGGTAACTAGGTGTTGAGTAGACTCAAAACAACAAAAAGTATACATATTGAAGCAGTCACTTTTATTCATATCAAACTTTAGCTCTATTGCAGCATACTTAGTTAAAGCCAGAGGGGCTCATGAATGTGAGTCTAGGCCTCCAAAGGATCCAAAGGGTGTCTCTATAGCAAATGCCGCTTTCAGAGCTGTACACAAAAGAATACTAACTGCATAGCTAATGACAAATTTGATAACAACAAACTAAAAACTAAAGCAACAAACGCCTCACAGCATCTCAGATTAAGGTCTTTTATGATCTTAAGGATCAATTTTAATAGACTTGTAAATAGAACTGGGTCAGTTTTAGAAAGGAAAATATGGTAACAGTGAATTTTTTCAAGATTAAAGGATTATATGTTTGAGTCATTATTTTTAATTATGCATACATATTATGCCTGTTTGTGTGTGAATACATGCATGTGAACATATGCACCCATTTATACCAGAGGGATATGACCTTTCTACAGCTGGAGTTAGGCAATTGTGAGCTTCCTAATATGGGCACTGGGAACCAAAAGTGGGTCCTCTACAAGAGCAATACAAGCTCTCAAACTCTGAGCCACCTCTCCAGACCACAAAAGGGATATATTTAAAAGAGGCTACCTATAAAATGAAGAGAAAGGAGGTTGATAAATAGGAATGAGAGCCAGAGAACTTGCTTCTTTTACTAACTTTATATGTAGGCATATGTATCTACATTTGTTCATGATAAAGAAAGGTTAGTTTTCTAAATGGGAAATCAAGATCGTAGTTGCTGTTACCTTGAACAATCAAGGTCTACAAATTCTCAAAGCAACTTTCAAATAGTGCAATTGAAACAATATTAACCATATGGCATACTGTGAGTAAGGAAGAGTCACCTGTCAGTCAAAGGCTTTATCACTCCTCATCATATTTAGATATCACAACTTCTGATCCATTCACTCCATTTGTAAAGGGAGAACAAAAAGCTATTACTATCCCAGGTTGAAAAGTCATCATCAGTGGACGAAGTCTCAAAGTTAAGTCGGTCTGACACCAAAGCCTTTGCACTGCCTTAAACCACACATCTATAAATCTCATAGGGCTACAAGAACCATTTGATTGGAAGGAGGGGAGGAGCAGCACAAACTGCACGTGACCTTGACTGGGATCATATACTACCAACATCCACTGAATTCCACTGTAGTATTTGACTTCCTTTCTTTTGAACAATTTCATGTGCAAGGGCTATATTTCATACTTTTGTCCTTAAAGAGCTTCCGAAAAACAAGAAAGCATCCCATTTTTTAAACAAAATGACAAGCACTCCTTTCAACTGCCCAATGGACGTGTTGTAGCATTTTATAAACATACAAAGCATTATGAAATATCAGTGATCTTACTTTACCTATAACTTAAAATCCTTTGCTATTTTATCGCCATAAGAATTATTTAATTATTATCCATTATGTTTAGAACTTGACTGAAATAAGAAAACTGTGACAATACTTATAAAAGTGCACTGTCACCATTGTAGATTCCTGCTATATTGCCCTATGAGAAGACCATTTTAGGCTAAAAACAATCTTTTAGCTTTCATTGAACAGACTTGAGAATTTTTTTGATATTTTCATTTTCTGCCATTATAACAAAGAAACCTGAAAAAGAGGACATGTGTTACAACTAAACCAGAAAAATTAATGCACTCTAGATTTTAATGATGATACTGATCAATTTAACTATGAGTTTTTAAAAGAAGATATTCTAGATTTTTTCCTCACATTTAAAAGCTGGTGTGACCCATACGTTTCTAAGTACACAAATTATACTATAATATTTTCATTCAATAAGTTATTTAACGTAAAAGATCATCTTAATTTTGCAGCAGCTGGGAATATACCATTTTGCCAAAAAAGGCCTGACCAGATAGTCATATATCTCATGGTGTTAGTATGTCAAAATTTGCTTCATTTGGTTCAGTGGCGGATTATAAATTAATATATATTGAAGGCAGGAAACTAAAGAAATATATGACTTGAGAACAAAAATAACCTCATTCAATTGACAATATGAATTTATTTTACAAACCAAGGAATAGGAATCTGTTAAAATTACAAACCAAAGATAATGCCCCCCCTTGATAAAACTAGGCGTTGTCTGTGACCTTGAAAAATTAACAAGCATAGCATTTGATGAACTATAAAAACAAGAAGCAATGACAGGGACATGTTTACAGTATGGAACCAATAGTAACAAGATAGATAAGCACTAGATTTAAGCATTAACAAATAATGAACCTGCATTCAAAGAATATTACTGATTTTTGCCTAAGTCTCTTCAAAACCTGGAAAATGGTGAATAAGAATTTGGGTTTGCTAAGTTAAAACTAGCATTAAAATTTCTAATGAAGTTTTCAACTATCCCTTTGTTACCCTGTAAATTATATTTAAAGTATGGATAAATTTAAAAGAACTCATTGGAGCCAGTGAGATTGCTCTGTATTTTGTCAGCAAGCCTCAGGGCAGCGACCCAATCCCCAGAACCCATTTTGTCAAGGGATAGAACCAACTTCCACAAGTTGTCCTCTGACTCTACACATATACCATGGCATGCATGCACACAAACACAGACACACATGTAAAGAAATGTAACCTTTTCATTTAAGAAAAAAAAGAAGCTATTGATCCCAAAAAGTAAATGATGTAGTAGGGTATTTTTCCTGTCGTAGAGAAAATAAAGTAACAGACATTTATATGAATGTTTTAAAGATATACTTTTGAAAGAGAAAATCCAAATTTGTCCTAAGTTTGTGTTATTTATTCTCTTTCCTCACAGCAATCACATTTAATTCTTCTACTCATTTCAAAGTCAAAAAGTATTTCTATCTTGGTCAATAACGTTCAAAACCATAAACTCCCAGTATTAAGCAGAGAGTATAGGAAACCCTCTGTATGATGCTGCTCAATGCTGGGCTTCTGAATCCAAGATACTGAAGTTAAGATTGATATGTAGCGCTCCATGAAAATTAAGTATGTTTCCATTCTATAACTTCTAATTACATTTAATGTTATTTCTTTCAATCATATGCTTTCTGAAGTCTGTACTTTGAATGCTTTATGAATGAACAATTCATAATAGTTTCTAGATGTGAGCAATTTCTACGCGTTCACTCTATCATAATCTTTATGCATCCCATCCCATCACTCCAGAGAACACAGAATATAAACCAATTTGGATGTCTATAAAATAGTTATAACTTCAATACCTAAAACTTAAAGAAGCATGAATGTCCTGTTAGGTAATGATCTGGTTGCCATCCCCACCCACATTTTTCTGATACTGCCATTGTCAATGCCCACAGCAGTCTCTCGCCTGGCTGCATATCTCTGGTATAACCACAACCAAGTCTGGCAAGAGTATACGTCCGCAAGGAAGCCTGACCTAGATAAGCTTCAGTGACAGGAATCTGGGATATTCAGGGAACTTAGTGGCATATTTTCACATCCCACATAGAGTTGCTCCAGACCCGTTTGCAGTGCTCCTCACGTTTACAGAGCAGTGTAACTATTAAACTCATCTCCCAGAGGCATGGATCACACTGCTTCACAGCTAGCCAATGTCAGTAAAGATTAATGCGGTGCTTCCTGCCCCACAGGCCGTTTGGGGATCTTCTCCATCCAGTCTCTTTCATGCTCAAGGTGCCTAATCACCTTAGATAATGGGAGAGAATGCTGTGTTTTAGGGTTGTTGTAGTTTGTTTGTTTTAATTTTTGTTTTTATTTAACCACAGTAGCTGAAATCTTTTGTTAGGATGGGGCTTCTTCACTACACTGCACCTTTCAAGACTGTAAATATTACATTTCTTTGGCTAGTTCATAAGATAGAATCAAAACTGAATACCAATGAAAACAACTGTACAAACAGACTCTTGGTAACAATCCCCACCACTTCCCAGATGCAGTAGCACTTGAAGGACTTTTCATGCGTCTCCTAGGAGCCTAAGACAACCTCAGCCTCATACTCACTCATGTCTGAGGTGGCTACCAACACCAATCAACACTGTATGTTAGCATCTTTTGTTAAAGACCACTTTGTGGGAAAAGGCGGCAGAAGGACAACGGGCTACTCCCTAAAGTGATGGTGGTGAGGATATTGTTATTATTTTGCTATGGTATTCCATAAAACTAAACGGGGGGGGAGGATTACATTAATTTCTGAAATGTAAAAACAACACATTCTTGTCTTTCCCAAATAGCTGTGACCTACAATTAGAAACAAATATTTTCTGGGGCAGCTCAGTCCCTGATGTCTAAAACTCTTTAGCCACAGTCATTCCTTTGAGTCATTGCCTCAGATTCCATGACTACGCCACAGCTGTCGTGCTCCACACCATCAAAGCACCCGTCTAAATCTTGTGAAAACTGAGCTGCCTGTCATGTGTGTGCTCTATCTCTTCACATATAGAGGAGAGGTACAAGTTCAACAAAAAAACCTGCAAATAATTTCCCTCTTTCCAGCTTGTATGGCCATGAATATATTTTTGCAGACTGTGGGGCTTTCTCAAGTGTCAGTAGAAATTGTGACTTCAGGCTTCCCTAATCTATTACAAACATATTATTTAAACTGTCCTCAATCCCTTTGGAAAGTTAATTTTATTGATCTGCTATTCCCTCATTTGAACATTTTTGATGCTGTAATAGTATAATTCAGAGTCTGATACCAAGTGCATATTGAAAGAGAGCTGTGGTTTGGTTTGGTTTGGTTTGGTTTGATTTACAGTGGATAGACTAATCCCCAGGTCTCGTGCCTAGGCATGTGACTTTTTCATTTTTTGTGTCTATATTCACATATACACATGTGAATGTACATATCCATCCTGTAATTCTAGTGTGCATCATCTTAAAAAGCTGTTAAAGGAGAAACCCAAGTTCAAGGACAGCTTGGGATTCTTGTTTCCAAAAGAAAAAAAAAATCTCATTTAACATTCTTCAAGAGGTAGAGCTTAGTTAGCAGTTTGATTTTAGAGATAAGACTTTTTGGTGTTAAACTAAAAGAGATTCAAAACTAAAAGGCCCTATTTTTCCCTACCCAAATTCAAACCAACAAAATAAAAATGGGAAATTTAAACAAATCAAAGAATAAAAATAGAACTTCTTATTAATAAAGGCTAGGTTAAAAAGTAGTTTAAGTCAGTGTCTTAGGGTTTTATTGCTGTGAAGAGACGGGAACTCTTATTTTTTAAAAAAAAAACATTTAATTGGGGCTGTTTGCAGTTCAGATTTAGTCCATTTCTATGATGGCAGGAAGCATGGTGGCATGCAGGCAGGCATGGTTCTAGAGAGGCAGCTGAGAGTTCTACATCTGGATCCACAGGCAGAAGGAAGAGAATGCCACACTGGAAGAAGCTTGGGCATCTGAGACCTCCAAGCCTGCCTCCAGTGACACTCTTACCTGCCCCAACAATGCCACACCTCCTGATAATGTCACTCCCTATGAGACTATGAGGGACATTTTCTCTCAAACCATGTAGGCACTTGTGTACATCTCCCTCATGAATGATGTCACATAACATCTTTCTTGGAGACTACCATTTCATGCAGTGGGGAGCAATACAGCGCTGAGCTTGAAGAAAACTCTGGCCAGAGTAAACTGGGATTGGTGGCAATCACAGCACTCAGGAGGCAGAAGCAGGTGGATCTCTGATACCACTGCTTCAATTGTGCAAAATGCTTCTATTTAACCTTAAAAGTACTGCCCATCTCATATTCCCAATAAATCACTTAAAACATATTGGACAAACACTAGTACTGAGAAAATGCCATATTACTGCTGTATTTGTAATGTACCCTCAGACAACCTTTTTTTTTTTTTCAGAGTCTCTCACTAGCCTGGAACTTGCCAAGTAGACTAGTTTGACTAATCAGCTTGCCACAGAGATCTTCCTGCCTCCAACTTCCAGTGACACTTTAACTTTTTATTGACTCTGTGGATTTCACATCATGCACCCTAATCCTACTCATCTCCCCATCCCTTCATATCTGCCTCTGTTCTTGCAAACCACCCCCCAAAAAAATGAAATTAAAAAAAAAAAGAAAGACAAAAGCAAGAAGTTTCATCTTGGAAGCTGTAGTTGTGTCAAAGTAAGCCACACAGTAAACCCTTTAGTCCACATCTTTACTTGCAAATGGTCATTGCAGTGAGTCATTAGTCTGGTTTGAGGCCTCTGGCTTTTGTTACACTACCCACACTGGACCTCCACTGGGACTCATCTTAGATATCCTGTTGTTGCCCTGTGTCATGGAGATCCTGCAGCTTTGGATCTGCAGAACTGGCCCTTTGATGTGCTCAAGCAATCCATACATGTGGTGGATGTTGGGGTGGGCCAACTCATAGCCCTGGATCTGGGTTTGGTGGTAGCTGGATTAGGCAGTCTGTCAGCTCTCCCACATCCTCACCACCAGAGTGAGCTCTCTAGCACTACCTCACTACTCCCCACCCCCTTAGTTCACCCAATGCCAAAGGAGTAAGGGAGGGATTAGTTCTCCTGCTCTCATACCCTCAGGGCTGGCTAACCCATACCCACACCACAGGTTCAGGTCTCTCTATGCTGCAGTCAGTGAGGGGCAGGTCCAACTCTGGGTAGCCCTTGGCTATCATGATTACTTCAGCCATGGTGCCTTACAGGCGCAGGTGCCAGTCTCTAGCCATTCCTCACAGCCTCCTCTAGGTCCTCCTTGGGGCCCACCTCACCGGGCCGGAGGAGAGGCACTGAACACTCACTCTGTCTGAGGCTACAACTGCTGCAGCCACCAGCACCATCTTGATTCTTTTCCACAAGACTGGCTTTTTAAAAATGTGTTCTGGGAATCAAAGCCAGGGCCTGGTGTTTATAAGAAAAGCACTTTACCCACTGAGCTCTCTTCCCCAGGCTACACTTCTTCACCACATGAGATACATTTGGCATGTACATATGGAGGCCCTGCCTTGTTAGCAGTGCCAGTGGGATGTACATTCGAGTCCTTCATAGCAAATTTTATCATCTTCTTGCAAGTCTAAGCAGACACCAATAACGGACAAAATCCAGCTGTGCATAAAGTTTGTTTGATATTCACCCCTGCCCCAAAATCTAGAATTCCTACAAAATTAAATTGTGTTATCTAGTGTACAATGTAAAAAACTAAAATAATAAAAAATAAACAGTTGAAAGAGTGGAAAGGGAAGAAAATAGAGGCAGGTGGTTATGTCTAGCCGCTGGTACACTGATAGGAACCATATGTGCACTGAGGAGGAAGCCGAACCTTGGAAAGGGGAAACAAAGAACATCCATGATGAAAGCAGGATTCAAAACCAACTCTACTGGACTCCAGAATCCATCCATTTCACCAGTTCGTGAGTCAAAGTAAGCACCACGTCAGCAGCAATAAATGCAAGAAAACACTACCGCCATAAAAACGAGAAGCACATAAGCAGTGTTGGGTTCCATCTCATGGAGCAAGCCTTAAGTCAAATTAGTTATTGGCTGGTGACTCCCACAAGCTTTATGCCACCACTGCACTAGCATGTCTTGCAAGGCAGGACACCATTGTAGAAGAAAAGGGTTTGTGGCTGGCTTGGTGTTTATGTTTTTCTTTTGTAGCCCACAGAGTACCTTCCTGTACCAAAGACACAAGATAGCACCAACTCGAATTCTCCATGTTCAATGAGTTGTGTAGGTGTTGTCTTCACCAATGGGACCTTGATGTCAGTTTGCAGAGAGCGATCTATAATCTTGGCCACAGCCTGAGTTGTCTGGGGATTCCTGTGGACCTCTTCAGCCAATTACACAATTAGATATAACCAAATCACGGTACTGGAAGCTTCGTTTGGAGATAAGAGATGGCAAGTTGGGACTCTAACTCGCCTTCATATATGTATGTAGATTAGAAAGTTTCTACTATATTAGGTTTCCATACCACCCTTCAAGTGCCTCTTAATTTAGGTGTCTCTCCCCATATTTCTTCCCTCAGTCTTCTCTCCCTTTGCCTTCCCCACTTGATCTTCCTTTTCCAGTCCCTCCCACCTACCCACGATGATCTATTATTTCCCTTTCCTAATGAGATCTGTTTGTTCCCTCTAGTCCCTTACTCTATACCTACCCTCTGTGATTCTACAGACTGTAGCTCTAGTGACCAAGAATGAGAGACAGGATAAAAGCCAACACTACTGGTCTAAAAAAAGAGGGGGAGTAGTGATAAAATGACTCCTAACGGCTTCTGCTGAACTCATAGATCTTACTCAGCCATCATCAGAGAAGAGCTTTCCTGCAGCAAATGGGAACAAATACAGAGACCCACAGCCAGACAGATGCAGAGAGAAGGAGACCTTGGAACACTCAGCCCTAAAAGGGATGTCTCCACAAAATCCCTCCCCCCTCAGAATTCAGGAACTCTCTCAGAAGAGGAGGCAGAAAGAATGGAAGGGGGTGGGGAGTGGAGGACACCAAGAAAGCAAGGCTACTCTCTGGAACCCAAAGATGACTTCCACGGCTGTTTGGTCAAGCTCTTGGAATACAGGCCACTTAACATATGTAAGAATTCTACAGAACTTTGCACAAATGAGAAGTAATAGAATATACGTCTTTCAAATCACAATACACAAATTTTAAAAACTTTGCTTCCAAAACACCTTAAGGGTCCAGAGCCTGTGGAGCCCAAAAAATGTGGGCCCATTTCCACCTTGTCTGACAAGGGTTGGGATGTTACTCAGACAAGTGCAGGTCCCAACTGATGGTGTGATGACTTGTTGCAAATGTACTTCTGCTCCTTCTTTTGTAACTATGAGGTCATCTGGGGAAGGGCAGTCTTCCCACTCCCCCACCGCCACCATGGTTACCCGGGTATAAAAGCTGTGGAAAAATAAACGCAAGGGATTTCAGGATTTCAGCCACTGGAATGCCCTCCTGATACTTTCTATGGTTTCTGTCTTATAATTTTTATGCATCTTCATATTCTTTACCTATATTTCTAAAATCCCCACACCCCTACCCTGGTAAGAGGTATGTTTGTCAAGGCTGGTCCTCAGCAAGAGCCTAACGGACAATGTGTAAGGATTTTGCAAGAATGTTCAATTCTGCTGATCTGTTCACACAGCCTATATGTCTATAAGACAGTAAGAGCTGGCAGCTGCAGAGCTAACAGTACCAGGGCAGCCCCAAGGCAAGCCAGCATACCAGGCAACCCAAACTTCCCTGTCAACTGAGAATGATGTGGGGAAAGGGGTTATTGTGCTAAAAAAATTCAGATAAAAGCAAAGCTATAGATAGAGCCCACTGCCAGTTTTGGGAATCAGCACTCTTCCTGGGTACCTCAGAGGTTTGATTAAAAACAAATACAGTTACAACCCCAAGGATTTCCACTCAGGGGAAGCAGGGCCACCCAACACGATGAATAGAACACAGATCAGTGTGGCCAGCACTGGAGAGGTAAGGAGAAATCAGAAAACATTTTTCAAAACCCCAAAGTAAAAAACAGAAACATAGCAAGACAAGTCAGTGCAACATTACCAATACAGTTCTAATAGTAAGAAATGAAATGGAAATAAGATTCATACCTGAGTTTTATTTCACCCAAGCTAAGAAGTCAAGAGGTACTAGGTGCAATGGCCAGTCTCCACTTTGCTGCATTAGGTTAGGCTTTGCTTCAGTAGTTTGGAACTAATGACAGATTATAAATTTGCAAGAACTCCAGGCCTTGTCTTTTCTGAGTACTCAACCTGACACCTGCAGCATCATGCATGTGTTGATTGCGTTGAGAGGTTGAATGATATATGTTCATTCACTGTGTCGGAAGCACTATCTGATGGTTAGGTGGTCTGATCACGCCACCTTCCTACATAGACTCTCACACCCTCAGACATTAGCATATCCCATGAACTTCAGAGACAAAAACCCTCAATCACACATACTCACACTATAATGCAGGGGCTACTGGTGGCTCATTCTACTTCTCCTTCTAGACAACAGTCTACTTTTGCTGACAATCACTGTTCTGCATACACTGTTCTGCATAGAACCACATGCTGCAGGAGAATATCAGTCAACCCTATCCCTAGCTCCAATAAGTAGGTTCTGATTTTTAAACCAATCACAGGAGCTGGTTTAGAAGGGTCATATGAGAGTTCTGAGAGCTGGAAGGATGGATCAGGGCTTAAGAGTTACTACTGCAGCGGGGTGGTGGTGGTGCACGCCTTTAATCCCAGCACTTGGAAGGCAGAAGCAGGTGGATCTCCGTGAGTTTGAGGACAGCCTGGTCTACAAGAGCTAGTTCTAGGTTAGGCTCCAAAGCTACAAAGCTACAGAGAAACTCTGTCTCAAAAAACCAAAGAGTTGCTATTGCTTAAGACCTGGCTTCAATTTCCAACAAATGATGGTTCACAATCATCCATAGCCCCAGTTCCATGGGATATGTCAGGCACACATGTGAAGTACACACACACCTATAAGCAAAACATTCATACACATCAAGTGAAATAAATTTTTAAAAAGGAAATTTCTTCTCAGTGAAATATAAGAGATTTAACTGGGTGTCTCCAGGAACAATTTCATAACAAAACAGAAGCAGTTTCTTCCTCTTGCACCCCTTCTCTAACCACTATCATTTCTAGAAATGCTACCTGCAATTGCTAGAGCAACTGAGGATCAAAAGGGATGCCCAGCTGAAAGCAAAGCTCTACCTCAAGACAGCAGAGCTGAGCAGGAATTCAAAACCTTAGTGACATCTCTCAGTTCCCTATGACGACACAGTTCCTAGATCTAGCCTCTAGTCTCTCAACAGTAATTTTGAAATTGCTGTTGAACTTTGCTTGATTCAGGATCTTAACACCAAAGCATCCTATATGACAACGTCACTTCACCTGGGCATGTGACAGGATTCTCCTTCCTGGCTCCTTGGTGGCTTAACTCTGTATGAGCTGAAACTCTACAAAGCTTCCTTTCACAACTAGCAACATTCATGCTATCAGCTTCTTCAGCAACAACAATATACAGAGCTCCCTCTGGCTTGACAACTAGTACATGCAAGATTCACAGGAAACACACCTTTATTATATACACGAAGACACTAAAATCATTTGAAAGTTACTAGCTAGTTTAGCATAATCTTGTCTTTAGGAAGAGATTTCATTTTTAAAAATAAGAATAAACATCAATGCAAATTTCAGCTCAGTATCAACTGAAAATGGGAGGAACCACAGAATAGTCCCAGAAACCCTACTTCTATTTGCCCTACCGACATAAAGGAAGTGTCTGAAATGGTTAAATTCAAGAACAGACCAATGAAAGAATACTTTCTCAGAAGCCCCAGTACTCAGGACCACACCAGCAAGAATAGCTTCAAATCATCCTAGCAGCATGACAGAAAGTCACTTCTAACTTAGTCTGCTGCTATAACAAAAATACCACAGCCTGGAGGGGATTTCAAGACATAAATTGGTGGTGGAAAAACACAGAACAATTTAAACTTTTTCTCTTCACTCCCCAGAATTCCTAAGAGGGAAATCAGTTGTTTAGTGGAAATACTGGTGCTGGCAAGAACCTAAAGAAAGGAAAAGGAGCAAAAACCTGACAGAGATGACAGCCAGTTTCGGGTGTTCTGACTAGTCACAGAACTGCTTACAGACTTACTGACACAGAATGATCATTTACCCAAAGCATAAGAAAGAAATCAAAGGTTTACACCTCTACATCACACTTATTATACACTCACACACATACATATGAGCTCTTCTGACTACATCAATCATTTCAAATTGCTATTATCTATCTAGGCAGCTAACGCAAAACAAAAGCTGTTAATTGTTGAAACTTACTCTGGTACTAAACATATCTAAAAAGTCAGCAAATTAATGATTCCCATCACACATTATAAAATTTTCTTAAACCCATGTTTTCTTCTCATTTATAAGTGGAATTGGGCACATTCATATGTCATTGTTACCCTTACAGCAAAACAAATGGCAAACAATGATGACCATGACCCTCTGACAGACAGCTGAGCAGCTTTGCCCTCTGATGCATCTGACAGGAGACCCTGCCTTTGAACCTGTGGAGCCGAAGCTGTTTCTTAGTCCATCTCCTCAGCACAGCTCAAACTGTCATCTTTATTCATCCTCTTTGGTGACAGTCAAACACATTTATAACACTGACATGTTGTGGTTTGGGGGGGTTGTTTTCATTAAAGGATGAACTCAACATCCTCCACACCTTTCAGAGTGGCTCAACATAAAGACGGGGTCACTACACACACTAACTGTGGTGTGGATACATACTAGTATACCCCAACATTTACACCCATCTAATCTGCCAGAGTGACAGGACAGGTGACAGGGAATGCCTGTCCCATGGCCCTGAAGGAATTCCATAGCAGAACAGAAACAGCTGAGCAAGAACCTAGGCACCACCAAGAGGCCAGAATCTAAGACAAAGAACAATGGGCACACTCCCCAAATGCAGAAGGCAAGATGGAAGAACAGCAGTTCACAGCAGCTGCAGTGGTGGACAAGACGGTACAGGCAGCAGGCTAATCATGTGTAACAAATGCTTTAATCAGTCTTTAGTAAGAATCTGTAATAGGGGACAGCAAGGTTGCTCTAAAGAAAAAGTAACAGTCGTGGGATCAAAAGTAATTGTGATTTCTTTCTCCACCAATTTCTTAAAAATCCACCAACTAAAACTTGCAGACAAAAAACACAAAACTTTTTAAAGCCAGACTTTAAAGAAACCACACTGCTATGGTCTAATTTGTGAGAAGGTAAGTCAACAACCACATTACCAGTCATTACAAGAGGAAACCAGGGTAAGAGTGACAATTGCAAGCTGCAAGGAAAAGGCGACAAAGGAGTTTCTGAAGTCCCACTGTGAGGGAGAACACCCAAATGAAGCTCTGGGAGTCTGGCAGAATGTAAAATGGCTCTCAGGTCCCTGTGTTAAAAAAAAATTGGCCCCCTGCTAAGGGCAATTTTAGTGTGCTCTGTAAACTTTAGGTGGGAGGGCCTACCTGAAGGAAGCAGGTCACTTAGAATTGTTGTCCTTGGGGCTAATAAATCTTGTTCCCAGTCCCTTCCTGTCTCTGACATGATCTAGAAGGAAAATATCACACCTACCATCAAGAACATTTCCAAAGAAACTTTCATTTTATATGTTGCCTTGGTCAGGGTATTCTTGTCACAAAACAGGAAAGTAACTAGGGCTAGAGAGATGGTTTAGAAGCATCAGCTGTTCTTCAACCATGGCCACTGACACCCAGAGTTAGTTCCGGCTCCAGGGTTCAATGCTCTTTTGTGACCTCTGTAGATAACAGGCACACACACTGAGCACATACATACATGCAGACAAAACACCCATACACAAAAAATGAAAGTATAAGACGAGAAAGGTAACTAATATACAGCACTAGACAGCAGGACAGAGGGCAGAACCAGGAAAGACTAATACACCAGCACCGTACAGAAGGACAGAAGGCAGAATCAGGAAAGTCCTTGGAAGCTTATGGTCTCCCTAGCTTGGAGTACACCATGAAACAACAAAGAAACCATAACCCAAATACAGTAGAAGGCAAAGACCAATGTCCTCTAACCTCCACACATGTCACATGTGAGCATATAAATAATATAAATAAACATATAGACATATAAACAAACACAAACACATTTTTAAAGACAACCTTACTTAATTACAAGCTTAAATATAACAAAATTTGCAATAATTATCAATCTCAAGTTGCCAGAAAAATGGAAAGCTGGGTAGTGGTAGCAGAGGCAGGTGAATTCAAGATCAGCCTGGTCTACAAGAGCTAGTTCCAGTACAGGCTCCAAAGCTACAGAGAACCCTTGTCTCAAAAAAAACAAAGACAGACAAAAACACTGCACTATTTTTTCCAAAAAGAACTACCGAATGCTCATTCTCCATCTGTATGCCATCCTATGACTTTCTCATTCATCCAGTGAAGGACTTCACCTATAAGTATTCTTCCAATCATACCCCTTAGACTGCTGTTTTTTTACATTCGTGGTTTAAATTACCTCACAGTTGAAACATGGTAGTACTGTTTGTCTGTCATTTTCACCAGTTATTCGGTGGTGTTGCTTTCTAGCAACTGCTCCTCAGACTTACGAAGCTACCTTGGTTTGTTTGAGTGCACAGCCAGCCAAGGCTCTAGGAGGCAAGAGGTCACACTTGAACTGATACAGACACCCCGAGATCTAGAAGAAAACACTATATATCAAAGTAAAGTCTCAGATGACCACCCATTCCATCACTCTACTTTGCAAAATGATCAATCAATAGGGAGGACGAAAGGAAAGAGGGAGGGAGTCAGGGAGGGTGGGAAGGAAAAGAGAAAAGCAAAGCTCAGCTAGATCAAACTTCCCTTGGGTTACAGCACTATGGCTAAGGAGACTACATCTTAGCACTTCGGAACCTATGCATCACTTATTTACTCTCAGGGGCCCATCTTATGCATGCTAACAGCAGCTTCTCAAAGAAATCTCAAATCATTCTCGTATCCCTCCTTACTTACATGTGCATTCAAAGAAAAGAAAAACTGAACATACAGCACAGTCCTGCATCCACTGGTAGACGGCATATTCTAAACCAGACTTGGGATAATATCTATCTTTAAACTGTGGAAGGAGGGGAAATGGCTTCCTTTAGCCTCTTTATTTTCTCATTTGGATTTTAAGATGCTAGCCTAACAACCCCCACCCCGCTTCTCTTCTCCTACCTTCACTGCTAATACAACCTTAAGAAAGAAAACAGTATTTTATGTACATTCAGTTGAAGGAAATAAATCCTTTGGAGCACATAGCTACCTATTCTTCCCATGCCCGCTACCCTCATCTGACCTTGGTGCTTTTTTTCTAAGTGTTTATGAATAGAGACCAGGAGACACATTTTCTGTTATATACCAGGAGTTATCAATCCACTGGGTCACTCGAGAATCTCCTTTAGAGCTATCTTCCTGAGTGTGCTTTTTGTCCTGAGTTTGGTTTTGTTTTAAGGGACAGAACAGGAAACAGAAGAAGGAAAAGAGATCTTCACAGCCTTCCCCATCTTGCCCCTCCTCCACACCACCCCAAATGACTGTGAGAACTTCCTGAAGTGAGAACACTATGAATAGGGTCTGGCACGCAGACAGGAAAGATACTGCAGGCCGAAGAATTCTCTGAATAAGGCTTCTATGCAGCCATGAAACTAAAGGGATTCAGGAGCCACACAAAGGGCCTGGCTAGTTAATGGGTTCAGTCCTTTATTTTACAGTATAATTAGGCAGCATACAAATGAAAGGCTTTTCCAAGGAGCTGGACTGAACTAACAAGGCCAGACGAGTCTCCTCTACATGTTAGCCCTTCTCCTGTGAGCTGATGTTGTTCTACTCTTAGACAAACACTTTGGGAAGAAGATACCAGATATAATAATTTAATCAACCCACCTGAAGTCATTTCTTACACATTCAAGTTTAATTCCTGTAAAAGTTCTCACATATGATTTGTTTTAGAGTGTTCAGACAGGGAAAAATACCTCCTTATTCCCTCAAAGACCCCACGTGCCTCACACTCCCTCACAAAGTAATATAGTCTCCACGCAGCTCTGCCCACAGGTTATGAATAAGTCTCCCAAACTCTCAGATAGGCAGCTTCCTTACGAATCAACCCACAGCTCACTCACTCTGGGTGACCGACGTCAGTGTCAGTACTCAGACCCTAGATGACAGATGACACCGTTTTCTATTTCCTCGGCTTAGTTTTGTGTTAACTGCAACTGTCTCTCTAGGTATCTGACAGCAAGGACCAGCAAGATGGCGCCACAGGTAAAGATGGAACCCATCTGGTGGAAGGACAGAACCAACTCCTGCAGGTTGTCCTCTGACCTCTACACATATGCATGCACTCACAAAATAAATGAATGTAATTTTAAATTAGGAGAAATAATAAAGTGAACAAACCCATAAATGAACTCCACAAATATATCATTGTACTTTAATTTTTCTTTCTTTCTTTTCTTTCTTCCACTAAGGTCTTCCCTTCAAAAAGGATTGATTTTACATCTAAAATTCAATTTAGATTTTACATCTAAAAGGCAGCTTTTTCTTTTTTTGAGGTATAGAAAAATGAAATGTACAAATGAATTACAGAAAAAGTATACAAGCGAGGAGCTTGTTAAAATCCCCCTAAGTTAGAACTACAGAATAGCATCTTTCCAATTAAGTTTTGCAAGTAGCTAGAAATTCAAGAAAAATTTAAAAAGAAATAAAGACCAAAGGCAAAAATCTAATAGACATTTAGAGACAAGTTAAAATGGAGCAAAACTTTCTAAAACACTGTAAAAATGTCATAGGCCACACTTTAAAGACTACAAAGACATTTTCCTTTTCCACTGTGGCTGTGCTAACGTCATACACAACAGCAAGTGTGCTGGGATGGGGTAACAAAAAGGGAGCAGAGCAAATGGGAGAAGACAGAAACAAGGAGTCCAAAGTTACCCGTGAGTTTATCTAAACTCTAAGCCTTGGGGGGACAAGAACTAGGTCCTATTCACTATGTCTACCCACAGCACACACATCTTCACATAGGTACAATCAACAACATTTGCCAGAAGAAAATGGGTGAAAAGGGTTGAGAGGTGAATTCTGTCTCCTTCACTGAAGACATGCCAACTCAGCATTTGGCAGTATTAAGACTAGGGTTAGCCTATTTCTACTGCCATCAGAAAATGTCAAACAAAACCATTTAAAGTAGGAAAGATTTATTTTAGCTCAACTTTAAAGTTACAATCCAGAGTTAATTGGCTGTCTCCACTGCATTGAGGCCTATAGCAAAGCAAAAACACCATGCAGTGGGAGCACGGGAAGAAGACTGCCATCTCGTGATGGGCAGGAAACAGAGAAGAAAACTGGCTGAGACCAGGTATAACCTTAAAAGACATATACTCGGTGACCCTACCTCTCAATTATGCTCCACCCCTAAAGTTTCCAGAACCTCCTAAATATTGCTACCAACTAGGGACCAACATACAAAAGATGATTGCATGGAGACACTCATTTTCAAACCATAACACACTATCAAACAAAGCAGGAACCCTGTATTAGTCAGGGTTCTCTAGAATAACAGAACTTAGAGAATGAATAAATACACACACACACACACACACAAAGGGAATTTATTGGAATTATTTACAGGCTGCAGTCCAGCTAATCCAACAGCACAAAATACAGCGCAGATTAAAGGCGTGTCTTCCTGCCTCAAGATCCTGATTAAAGATGTGTGTCTGGACTAGAAGCAGATTCACCCACTTCAAACCAAGCAAAAAAATCTCCCATAGGTGTGCCTTCCATTTCTGGACTGTAATTTATTCCAGATGTAGCCAAGCTGACAACCAAGAATAGCCACCACAAACATGTTTATATTCAAGGAAACTTCCCTGTAAATTTTTTTCTATTTTCTTCTTTTACTAGTAATTATAATATAAAGTAATTTATAAACTGTGCAATTCTGTCTTCCCCTTGGGAACTCAGAAAGAAATCCATCAGTGAGCTCTATAATTTAACACCAGTCAGTCTTTAAAATTGTTATTTGTAGTACTTCAGGTTTTCATCTTTAATTTAAATCATAATTTTCCTCTAATTTGTGAAAGCTCATCATTGATACGCAAGCAGAAAGATTAACACTCACTATCTGCAACTATTTTCTAAAAATGCAGTCACAAAGAGCTAGAGCCATAGCTTAGCTGGCAGAGTGCTTGCCTAGTGCACATGAAGCTCTCAGTGTAATCCCCAGCATTACGTAAACATGGTGCATGCCTGTAATCCCAGCACTCAGGAGGTAAAGGGAGAAGGACCAGAAGCTCAAGAGCATCCTTGGCTATACGCTAAATTCAAGGCCAGCCTGGGAAACCTGAGACCCTACTGAAAACAGTAAGGACAGAATCACCAAAAGAGGGGCAATTACCATTAAAAACTTCCTTTTCAATCAGAAATCACCCACATATTTAATAGACCAATGATCATCACCTCAATACTGAAAATGCTTTGGAAATGGAGCATTTTATTGAGTACTATGCTGTTATTAAAATACTACTAAAAATGCCCTCTTAATTTCTTTCAGCATTACAGCTCCTCCCAGTTATAGTACCCAACTCTGCATAAAGATATCACATAATCAGTAGCTTACAGTTTCTCACACCCATACTTGCCACTCAGGGAGCCTAAAATGGAAACACCTCTCAAAGACACCACTGGCTAAGTTCAGAATAACAATGGCTACGAGTTTCTTGACGAACTGTTAATTTATGAATGGTCTGGAGTCATTCAAACTAAATTTTCATATATTACTACTAGGTAATAGAAACAGACTAAGCTGATGGTTAACATGGATTGTTTCTCATTCTTAACCATGCTAAGCAAACATTCTCCTGTATTCAATGTGTAAGAGCCTGACCTAGTCCATTGTTTTTTATAAAAGAAGGTCAGAACACAAGCATGTCTAAAAGCTACTTTAAAAAAGAGAAAGCTCAAAATCAAGTTCTATTTTAAAGCTTAAAAATAGATTTATATTAAACAAATTCTATTAAGTCCTAAAATGAAATACTAATCTTATGTAATCTCTGTTTTCAAGGATACTAAAAAACTAAGTGTAAAAACATCAAGTCAGGTATGGCAAGGCATGTTTCAAGGATACTAAAAAACTAGGTGTAAAAACATCAAGTCAGGTATGACAGGGCATGTTTCAAGGATACTAAAAAACTACGTGTAAAAACATCAAGTCAGGTATGGCAGGGCATGTTTCAAGGATACTAAAAAACTAAGTGTAAAAACATCAAGTCAGGTATGACAGGGCATGTTTCAAGGATACTAAAAAACTACGTGTAAAAACATCAAGTCAGGTATGGCAGGGCATGTTTCTCAATAACCCCAGCACTAGAGACGCTGAGAAAGCAGGTTTTTACAAGTTTGAAGCCAGGTTGGACTACACAGCAAGTTCCAGGCCACCCTAATCTACTTAGAAAGGCATACATGTATACATATATACATACATATGCACATACATACATACCAAAATTTATCAAGCACACTTCTCAAATTATCTTCACATCCTTCCTTGCTCACCCCATCAGTGAGTTAACATAGGCTACATGTACAGCAGGAATTCAAACTTAAAACTTTCAGTGCAAGGTCAAAAATAAACTGAAATCTAGGCGCAAATTTACATGTTATTAATGTATGAACTAAATATTTATGTACCTATACAAAAATTATTTCTACTGTTGTCTAGTATTATATTAACAATACACCATTAAAATAATCACCTTTAACACAAGCCAATGAAAGAAGCTGAAGTAATACTATCATTAAAATTTCAAATGTAGCTGTGTGTTCCATGATGTTTTTTTCTTGTAATTTCTTTCCTGACAGTTCATTCTGCTTGTTCCCTCTTCACTAATTCAACAAGAACTTGGGTTCTTAAGGAGAGAACCATTCTGCTAAGCATTAAAGCTACAAATACCTGGGGGGAGGGAAGAGGGGGACAGGAGGGAGGAGAGGAAACTGTGGCTGGTATGCAAAATTTAAAAAAAAGAAAAAAAAACTATAAATACCAATTCCCTCAATGGGGAGGGCCCCGAGAAAGTCAGACAATTAAAGCATCGCAGCTTCCTGACGCCTACAGTCCAGCAAGCCCACTGGAGCCAAGCAAGAGAACCACACAGGGGAAGCACACTGGAATGTGGGAACAGGCACCCTACTCCCCAGCTACAGTCAAAGGTGCCCTGGATGGGAAACTGACAATGTTTGACTAATGACAATTAATTTAGAAAGATTTCAAACTGTATTTACCAAATACAGCAGGTAGTGCGGGCCACGAGTAGCCTATGCACACCAGTTCTCCACACTGCTCCAAGTACTCCAAAAGATTTAAATGCTCCATAAGAAAGAAATCCGAAAACCATTTCATCTCTTTCCTGTTCCTGACAATTCATGTCTTCAAAAGTAAGGAAATAATTCAAAGGACTAGGGTTGTCTTTGTCCTTGGATCATGGCCCTAGCAGTCTGGGAGCATCCAGTATGACTGGTGAGGAGCAGGTGGCTGGAAGGATGAAGAGAAGCCCTTCCTAGTGTGCCCTTGGCCTCTCTTCTTCCTATCCCTGCTACTGAGAGGATAAAAGGCAAATTATAAGATGACTGATGGTGACCGCCACTCACTGTGAAAACGGAAACCGTAAAGAACATTTGTAAAATCAATGCAATGATTTCTTATTATTCTTAAATACATTTCAAAACACTAACTATGCCTCTAAGACCTATGTCATCAGACACAACAAATAATGCAGATTAGCCTATTTTGTATTTAACCTAAGGGGGTAGAGCTGTGAACTAAACGGTATACAAGCAGAAGTTGGACCAGGTGAGGACCTACTCTGTGTTTCTCATGTCTGTCTGACAGTCCCAGCTCCTTCACTGTAAACTTTCCTTTGAATCCTTGAAGACGCTGAGCTTCCGGCCTCAAGCCTTTACACATTCTGTTCTTCTAACTGGAACACTCCCATGATCATTTATTCCAAGCATTATCCAAAACTTGGTATATACAATAAAGATTCACAACATACTCTATTTGCCCCTAGTGGTACATATCACTATTACAATTAAGTGACTATATAACATTTGGTAAGTTTTTGAGGAATATAGGAGGTGAGACAAGGTCTTGCTCTATAGACCAGGCTGTCCTTGAAGTTGCAGCAATCCTCCTGCCTTGTTTCCTAAGTGCTAGATTGCAGGAAAGTGACACCACATCTAATTCACCATTTGGTAAAGCTGCTCTTTATTTCAAGTCCCGAGAGCGGGGGCCTTATCTGTCTGTAGACAGACTGACATTTCATAGGTACCAAGTTCAAGAAATCACAAGAAAGGAAAGAAGAACTATCCTTGTGCTTTTCTTATGATAATCTGTGTCCTCGTGCAAATTAGTTTAATCTTTAAAAAAAAAAAACAAAAAAAGGGGAGGAGTTGGTGTTTTCCCTTTTTCATCTTTTCTTTCAACCTCAAAACACCTTATACTACCAACTCTGTAGCTGTTTGAGTTGGCGGGGGGGGGGGAGCACAGCAGTATCTCATATTTTAAGTTTCTGTTACACTGATCAGTGGCTTTTGAACACAAAACTTCATGCCAATAGCTGCTAACCCTGTAAATACAAAGTTCCTATGTAAATAAACAGCAAAACTGTGCTGCTCCCAGCCGTCCTGCTGGGCCTCCGGGTCCTGGTGAGATGAGCACATCTCCCCAGCTGTTCTGTCTGGCAATCCGGCATGGATATGAGGAATTACCAATCATGGCTCTTTCTCAAGAGCTTCTCTCCTACTCCTGAATGGCGTTCTTAGTAACCTGTGGTTGTAGTTGTGATCAAGTGGTTAAGCAATGAAGTAAATATTTATGGGAGATGGGATCAGGGAGATGACTTTGTCAGTCAAGAATTTGTATGCAGGTTAAGGACACAAGGTTGAATCCTAGCAACAACGTAAAGGTGGCTCTGGCTGGTCATAGTGTCACATGCAAGAGTTTCTTTCCTAGTCCTTAAGAAGTCTATTATTAGAAATTTATGGGAACCAAGGCTGAGAGATGGTACAATCAGGAAAGTGCTGGTCACATAAGCATGGAAACCTGAGTTCAATCCCCAGCACCCAGTAAGAAGCTAGCAGGATGGTGCATGCTTGTAAACGGGCACTGCAGGCAGGGACCGAGCTCCTAGGACTTGCTGGCAAGCCAGTCCAGACTAAGTGGGAGCCCCAGGGAGAGAGACTCTCTCAAGAGAGGGGAACAGCTTCCAAAAAAAAAAACACCCAAGGTTGATCACTGGCTTCCACACACATGCACATATACACTTACACACATATACACAAAGAAGTTGGAACTCAGATATAAAATAACTAGACCATCTAGGAAACTTTCAAATGTATTCTCTTAAGAACAATCAAAATAATACCAAAACTGGGCATCAATTTGAAGTCTGCATATAACCCAGTAATGAGCACAGAATAGGGATTCAATGCTTATAATTAAGAAAGAAGAGGACACAGCAGTTCCTTACCAGTATTTATCATTTAGAATACATTAACTGTCCTCTATATCATCTGGTTTGCATACATATATTTGCATGTATGTGCATGTGCACACACACAGACACACACACATATATATTTAAATTTTGCCATGGCCTTATAATTATTTTATAAACAGATTTAAACTCTAAATCATTTATTGATCTAAAAAATGAAAAAAGCATTCAGCAAACAGCTCTTATCTGCAAATAAAATCAAGTTTTTCTTTTCAAAGGAAAGAAAAAAGTCAAAATTTTATCAAAAGTAATCCAAAGGTGATTTTACAAACAAAAAACAAACAATAGAAAAGACAAAAATCCCAGTCTGTCATTTACTACAAACTATAAAGCATCTAACCACACTGCCTGCCTCCTCTCTATCCACGCCTCTCCCACCCACACACTCTGACATTAAGAGAGAATCACAAACTGCTATCAAAACAACCTGCCCAATCAAAGCAAGTCCGGCCAAATCTACAAACCCACACCTGGCAATCCGCTCCTTATCTCGTGTTTATCGTCAACCTCCTTCCAGTGTACTGTGACACTCTAAAGCAGTCTACACAGACCCCTTTGGAAACCTCAGCAGCAGCTCAAAAGAGTCCTGAATTCCCAATCCGCTCACTGACTGACCGACTCCAGGGAAGGTACACTACAAGAAATACAAAGGCTTGGTCCCCTTCTAATTCACTAAAAAGTCTGAAGCCAACTGAGGCTCAACTCTGAACTCTTAGAAAAAAAATCTTTTCCTTTTTTAAAAAAAAGATTTATTTTGTTTTAATTCATTTTATTTTAATTTATGGGTATGTAAGTGAGTCTGCTTGAGTTTTTACACACCACCCGTGCATGGAGGAGAGCCTGCAGCGGCAAGAAGAGGTGTCATGGTCCACTGAAACTAGACTTATATACAGACAGTTGTGAGCCACCTGGGTCCAAAAACAGGTCATGTGTGAGCAGTAAGTGCTCCCAATTGCTGAGCCTCTCTCCAGACCCAGGGGTCTTGTTCTTTACTCATCCTTTCTGTAGTCTCAGGGAAATAGCTAGATAGCCCAAGGGTAATGCCATAGATGCAAGTGATTCTGCCTCCTACTCTTTCTTCCAGGACTTTTCTTCCTTTATTTTCCTTGGCCACTGTCTCCTTTCATCTCAGGACAGAAGCAATGGTCCTCTCAGCAGCACTCCCTTCTACTCTTCCGCTGAGGTGTGCCCTGTATGTGCTCAGCACCACAACTGTAAAGAGTCTGAGTTCTCTCTCTGGAAACTGAACTTCAGATCAATGCCAAAACTTGAGACTCCTATGTCCTTTCCCATCACCGACTCTCTGAAGAAACACCACCAAAAACCAGCCATTAACTACATAACATACAGACTATTTTATATGTCTGACATTGTTTTCATTCAATATAACCCATCAACACTTAAGCAAAAGTGTTGTTCCTCAGAACTGTGCTCGTCCTAACACTCGGTCTGGCTGGTTACTCTGTATTAACTTGACCCAAACTAAAATCCCTTGGGAAGAGGGATCCTTAATTAAAGAACTGCCTCCATTATGTTGCCTGTGCGTATACATGGGGCATTTCCTTGATTAATGATTGATGTTAGAGGACGGTGAGCAATTCCATCCTGGGCAGGAGGCCCTGAGTGTCTAAGACAGCAGGCTGAGCAAGCCAAAAAGCAGTGTTTTGCCACTGTTTTTGCTTCAGTACCTGCCTCAGGCTCCTCCCCTGACTTTCCTTCATGAGACTAGCTGTAAATGAAATAAACACTTCCCTCTCCAAGCTTCTTGTTTGTTTTGTTTTCAAGACAGGGTTTCTCTGTGTAGCCCAGGCTGTATCTGGAACTCACTCTGTAGATCAGGCTGGCCTCTACCTTCCCTAGGATTACAGGTATGTGCTGACGCCGTTGGCCCTCTCCAAGCCTCTTTTGGTCAGTGTTTTATCACAGCAACAGAGATGTAAACTAGGGTACATTCCACTTCCAAATTCCATCAAGCCTTTAACTAATTCATTAAAATAAATGATCTCTGAGCTCATCAGACTTAACTATTCAAATTCTAATTCATCTCTCCCCTCATTTAAAGAATTATGAAGAGTTAATTAATGGGGATTGCAGCCACTCACACTGGAAATCAAATCAAACTTGACATCTAAAGCCCTGCCAGGCTTGTTGATACCGTATTTCTACTTCTCAAAATGGAGACCATATTCAAATTAGCTCAGAAATGAATTTTAAAAAACTCTAACTTCCCATCCTCACACACACAAAGACACACTGCACAAATGATTAACTACTAAAACCCAACAATCATCTTCCAGATACATGCAATCACAGCCCAGAGCCAAAATGGCTATGAATGTGATCAACATATCATAAATGCACTTTAAACATGGAGGGCTTTTTTTTTTTTTGTAACTCAATTGTATGATTCTTGAGCATGAACTCTGTAGAGAACAAAGTCAAGTCAATGCCGACAGGTCGGACACGCCCTTCCTCGTGGAACAGCTAGGCAGCTCTACCACCCCAGCCATGCCCTTTCCCACACAGTCCTGCTTCCTGCTCCACTGGTTCTGATCTTCAAAACCTCTGCCACCTCCTCAACCAAAGCAGAGGTGATTGTTTTCCTATCTGGCACAACCACATTTCCAAACCTTTAAAGTGGCAGGGTCAATACTGTTAATTTTTTTCTTCTTTCCTCTTAGGCTGAACTTGAGGCAAAGGTCACGCATCACATCTCTCTGTGGTAACAGGAAGCATTAGCATAAGTGCATGCCATGAATGTTTAGTAATGCTCCAGCCCCCCTTGCTCTAGGAACTTCCTACAATTCATCCTCCAGTTAGCTGTCAATTAATATCCTAGAATACAAACCTAATCATGTCACCCTTCAATTTAGTTTATCCAAACCTTACTTACTTAGCACATAAGGTCATTCATCGGGTGACCCTAACCTTCCTTTTTAATCCCATTTCTGACCATTGTTAATCTAACCCTTCAGCAGTCCAAGTTCTCACCATTCCTCATCCACACTGGGCTGTCATTCATCCCTTTTGTTTCAGGAACCTTTTTCCAGGAAAGATAAACATTTACCAACTCTTTATAGGGTCCCACTGATAAACCACAATATAATTCCACCAAAGCTCAACTCAAGGGACCACAGAGCATGGATGGAGAGTTATAAAGAAGAATGCGTAACCACAAAGCAGCCAAGGTCTTGTTCCCGCATACATGTCAACTTTCTCCTAGCTGCACAGATGGACTCTCCTTCAGTTAACCTTCCACAGTCAACACACTCTCACATCCCTGGACACATAAACAACTGTGGCAGAATTATATACAGCTAAGTTGGGAGGTGCCAGCAGGAGTGGCCTGGGAGGTGATGAGAAACCAAGTCCTTCTATGAGGGAAGGAAGCAGCACAGCCAAAGGGCCCAATCTCCTGTGTCTCTTGCTAGTAGCAGTTCTGATGAGGACTACCATGCCTGGAGGACAGTTTTCAATACTTTTGTACCTTACATATCCAGCCCTTTCCAGGAAGCATTTCCAGAGCATTCTACTTTCAGGAAGTTGGATGCTAATTGCTGATGGAAGTCCCCACCCCACTAGACAGGAAAACATTGCCATTCAAAAATAATACACCCTGAGAATTTCATATATCTAATACATTCTTCTTAGACCTCTTCATTTGTGTCCCATAGGCAGTACTTACATTTATTTTGTATTTTAAAAAGGATAACTAAGCAAATGATATTTCTATCACCATCCTGAGTACACACACACACACACACACCAGTGGAAGGAACAACAACCTGTACTGAGACTTGAAAGCTAGTGTAAACCAATGCTGCCCAGCTCAAGCAGGCAGCTGCAGCCAGCTCAGTCCTATCTATCTCAGCAAAGTCAGTCCTCCAACGTGCAGTTCTATAAACAGAGTAGGAGGCAAACCCTCATTCACGCCAGCTTCTACCTATAACCCCAGTACATACATCTTACTAAATGAGTGATGTCTCATACCTACCACTTTCATACACTGACCCACCATCCTCCCATCACCCAGACCAGAAGACAGTCAATTAGCTAGTGAATCCCAGGATGATACCCTTCCTCTCACTGCTCTATCCTGGGCCCCATTGTCTCTCCTGAATCATACCTCAATCTTACACAGTCAATCCGTTCCCCGATTTATCCAGCACTAGTACTCAAAACCTAAGGTTCTGAAGACATCTGAGGACTCTGTTAAAACCATGACCCTAGGGAATCTGCAGGGAGGCCCTGAGAGTCTGCGCCTCTAAAAGGCTCCCAGGAACTGCTGGTCCAAACAGCACACTTCACTAAGCAAAGTCCCAGAAATGCTGTCCTGAAAAATAAGGGCTTACATTCCTAACTTGTAGGCAAGAAGGACACAAAATGACCATCAGCTAAGAATTTTCTAAATGCAGGTTTCTCTGAGAGGTAAAAACTGGACTAGTAGTGAGTGGTGGCACAGAGAGGGAAGCTGAGATGAGAGGAGGCTGGCCAGGGTTATACAATGAGAAGGAATGGGGTAGGGAGGGAGCAAGGGATGGTCTAAATGCCCTCTGATCTCTTCCAATGCTAAGATTCTAAACCCTCTGGGATATCACCACAGCTGTCACCCAATTTACATCAGTAAAGCCCGGCAAAACTATACTTTAGCAAACTCGGTTTTGACTTGGTAACTGTCTACAAACAATACTGGTCAAAAAAAAAAAAAGTTCTATAAGAAAGAATAGACTGTACATGGATTAAGCATAAATGTGCATACCAAAGTACTTTAAAGATAAATGAACACTATTTATGCCTTTTTCCACCAGTATTATCTGGAGGTAGATGCCAGCTGCGCTAATCTGTCAGTTCCTTAACACCAGGACTGCAAAGTACTTTGTTTTGTTTGTAGTGAGGGAAGAAGGAGCAATGGCAGCTCCAATTCTCTATTAGTTACAGCTGACTCAGAGCAGATCGCAAGAACCATGAACACACAAGACAATCACTGCTCTCAGAAATGGTCTTTTGTGTGATATCTTTAGAACCTTGCCCTCTTAAGCAGTTCCAAGATACACACCGAGCGAGGATTCTGTATTAGAGAACAAGGGTTCATTGAGCTTCTGCTTTATAAGCATGAGCAGCAGTACCTATTCTTATGATCACACCGCTAATAACCGTCTGTTGATACATCCCATGAAATCAGCCTGTCAGGTACGGATGCTGTGGTCATGAGTCAGCTAAAGCCGCTGAAAACATTTCCAGAGGGCAATAGTGCTAATGGTGGTAGAAAATGCATACTGGCAGATAATTAACCTGAATGCTGATCAGTCTGATTTATAAGTATTTTTATTTGACTTAGAAGCAGGACTTATTTTTGTTAGACAGGATTGGAAATATATTTTGATATATATCAGAATTTTACTGCTAATGTGAAAAATGTAAAATGAAGCTATTCCAGAGTTGTCATTCACATTACTACATTCGGTAGAATTTCACAGAGTCAGCAAGATAATTCATAAGACCTCATTAGTAAAGACCTTACCTTGCCAATGAGAACAGAAAGTTGTCCTCCACGTGCTGTGGAATGCACACACATGAACATACACACACATATACATGCATGCATACACATAAATATACATGTCTATGCACTTACACATGTATAAATAAATACTCATAAACACATCTATACAGACATATCTATAGGCATGTACACCTACACACACGTATACACATACACATCCTACCATGTGTGCAGTACTGATGTTATAGCCAGGAGGGGAAAGCCAGTAAGTTGGTTTTGGTTATATGAACACCTAAGAGTTGTGCCTATTCCTAGTTAACACAAAGGTTTAAAAAAAAAAATATGGTCCATGAAGTTTCAGACAGTAAAAGTCTAAGAATTTTTTAAAAGCATCAAGGTCATGACCAGTTTGTTATTATTCAAATTTTACATTAATGTGGTAAATACATACCATTAAAATTACATCTTTTAAAAGATAAACATAGCATTCCCATAAAAATTCATAAAGCGGTATAAAAATAAGACATGACAGGTCTTAAAAAAAAAAGAAGAGAATGACTTTTAGTATAACGTGGGCTACAACAAGGCTTCGGGGCACCCTCAACATGCACACATTCACATCTAACCAAAAGAGCAAAATTAACAATGTTCCCCAAAAGCACGTCCCAAATAATTGAAACAAATAGACTGCCTAGGTGAGTCGAGGAGTGGTTGGCCAATTTAAAGGTGCACTGGAATGGCCAGCACTGACAGCCTGCCTGGGCCTAGAACTGGTGGCCCTAGGTAAGTCGGGACCCAGAATTAAGGCAGCATTATACCTTCTGGCCCCTCAAGGGCTCATGCTTTCCCAGAGCATGCCCCTTCTTTTCTGATATTAGAGCAACCTGTGAGAACCATGCCTCTTTTAAAAGTATCACCTTTCCATTTGGAAATGTTACCATGCTACCAAAAAGGGTCCTCACGTCTACAAGCATTTCAAGCATCGTTGGGAGGTCGCATCAGCTGCCTCTGATTAAAAACACCTTTGGTGTCTTAGATTTTCAATAGTAACGACTGACTGAATGTGGTCCTCCAGCAACTGAGCGGCAGGGCCAACAGTATATCTCATCTTCTTTAATGAGCCCTAATTAACACTCATTAACATCTGTGGCAATTTACTATTGCCAAAAATAATAGAACCACATTATGTTTATGTAACATCTCACAGTTTACACAGCACTTCCACATATATCCTCACATCTCAACCTCACAAAGTTCTTTCAGCTGGATTCTTTTTAATCACCTCTTCTCCCTCTCTGACAAAGGGGGCTGAGGGAGGTTAAAGCATATTAAGTGGCTCACAGTGAAACACAGGTCTCCACTTTCTCAGTCAAGGCTCTTCCCAACAAACAGAAAAACTTGGCAATGTGTGGCAATTAGTACCTGGTTGTGACACTGCGTTCCTCCGCACTCTCACTCCTGTCCCACTGGATCCTCAACAACTTTAAGCAGTGGAAGTAAAAGTAGGGCTGGAGACACAATCAGAGAACTTGATCCCAGGACCTAAAGAGTTCCGAGCCTCTACTTCCTAAAATCAACAAAGAGGACACTTACTAGTGAACTAACTAATTCTGGCATAAGAGACACAGACCTAAATTTTACCTCTGCCTTGCTCTTTATACAAATCCAGACAGACTACAAACTGGCAATTCAGTTTCTGTACCTGCAATACTGTGAAATAACATTATCTACCTCATGGGGTTATGATAAGAACTAAATTAGTTAATATGTATAAAAAATTTGATACAAGGCCTCAAACTGTGATGTGTTTGCTAAATAATAAACTACTATGCATTTTTAAAACTACACAGCAGGATACAACAATGCTGAGGCAGTTTAAATAATTTGCACTTAATTTTACAAATTAAAAGATGTGAGCTGATTTGTTAGTGTGGGGGAAAATGTTGTTTACTGTACTGATTTCTATCTGTCGCAAGGCTGCAGTGCTCTGGGAAAAGGGAGACTCTTTTGAGGAGCTGCCTTCATCACAGCAGCCTGTGAGCATGTTTCTGAGCATTTTCTTGATTACTGTTTGACATGGAAGGCCCAGCCCACTGTGGTGCCACCCTGTGCCAGTGAACAGCACTCCTCCTTGACCTCTGCTTCAGTTCCTGCGTCCACATTCCTGCCTCAGGTTCCGCCTCCAGCCCCATTTCCCTTCATGGAAAAACTATAAGCTGTAAAGTGAAATAAACACTTTCCTCCCAAAGTTATTTTGCTCATGTTCTTTATCACACCAATAGAAAGCAAACAGACCCACTTGCATGTAACTTAAATCAGCTTGCCAACTACAGTTTTATTTCATTTAGTATCTCAGAGCAATAGGTCTGAATATGTGTCTTCAAAACAAGAATGTATTCAAATGTAAAATCTACTTTCAACAATGGTAACTTGGAACCTTGGCAATACAAGTAAAAGCCTATGACCAACTGTAGTGGTATACACTGGAGTCCCAACACCTAACAGGCTAAGGCTGGAGAACTGCTGCAAGTTCAAGGAAAGCCTGTAAGGCTTTGGCTAAAATAATTCTGTAGAAAAGAAACCCAGTCCTCTACCAAGTAAAATCTTGTAAAACCAAAAGCTTAACAGTAGTACAACTTATACTTTGTGGACACTTACAATTAAAGAATTAGTTGTCCAACTATAAAAGACTGCTTACCAAGGATGACATATGCTCTCATCATTTAAATTTTCTACACTTAACATCACTGCTTCACCCTCCTCCAACCCCACTAAAAACCACTTCATCATTTCTGGGAGTTCATGTACAGCAGGTTCCAAGAGAACACTAGTCCCAGTATCACAATGCTCTGCTATATCAAATCAGAGTTCTTTCAAATTACACATTTTTTAAATGTGTGTGTGAGGGCAGGTGCAAATGCACATGAAGGCTGGGGACGACCCAGGTGTCATCCTCAAGAACACCACCTAAGTCCTTTCACACAGTGTCTCTGATTGGCCTGGAGCTCCCAAGGCTAGCAGGGCTGGCCAGCACAGCAAGTCCTCCTCACATGCAGCCACACCCAGCATTTGAGGGTTCTAATGATCTAACTAGGGTCCTCTGCCAGAAAAGCAAGCGCTTCACTGACCCAGCCATCTCCCAACCCTTAACTGACAAGGGCCTGGGGATGTCATCCAAAGTGCAACACACATTGCCTAGCACACGAGGCCCTGGATTCAATCCCTAGCACCAAAACACAATAGTAATAATTATGATCAGTTCATGGTCAATACTCATGGACTTCCTTCCCAGGTCAACCAGAAAAAACCTGGAAGCTCCAACAGCAGCCAGGATTACTGATTTCAAAAAATGCCTTAGCCTTCCTTTTTCTAAACTCCAAAAATAAACCACTTGTACTTCACAGTAGCCGTCAAGGTAATTCAGATTTCTCCAGAAAGAGAAATAAAGGAATTTTCGGTAATTTAAATAAGAAAGTGAGATTAATGCCTAATCAAAAGAAGTTCAAATTTGAAACACAGAACCATGTTTTTAGATTTTCTTTAGGTAAAGGGAAGGAAGGATGGATATGGCCAAGATACATTATATACTAGAATGAATTTTTTTTCAAATGCCTTTAGGGCCAGCAAGCTCAGTGAGTAGAGTATTTGCCACCAGACCTGACAACCTGAGCTCCGTCCTGGGCCCCGCATGGTAAGAGGAAATGACTCCACAGGTGAGCATGCAGATGTGACACAGTGAATACTATGATAAGAACGTGAAAGTGACTTTGATATATAAATGAAGAAAGCTATATCCAAACAGTATTTACATTCCACCTGCAAGCCAGCTCTCAACCTAGCCACTCTGAGATCCTAAGGGATCCAGAAGAGAAGAGAGCCTAAAGTCATGTGTTGCAACACTTTTCAGTGATAGTAAAGATGTCGCTCAGTGGTTTAACACTCACCACAGGTGGATGTATATGTGGAGGGTGTAGCACACACCTTTGATTCCAGCACTTGGGAAACAGAGGCAGGCTGATCTCTGTGAATTTGAAGCTAGCCTGGACTACACAGGAAGTTCTAGGACAGCCAGGGCTACTGTCAAAAAAAAAAAAAGACTTCTGCAGGCACAGCACATGGAATGCACATACATTCAGTCAGGCATACACAGAAAATAAGTCTTTTGTTTACTGTAAGTAATAGCTATATAGGGAATTTAAAGCATTAAAAAAATAAATAAATAAAAGGCTGTAGTAAATTGACTTAATAGCTCTCGTTCTCTTATTTTTTCCTCAACAAATTTAAGTTACTGGACCAAAAATACTCCATAAGAAAAATCTGAATTTCCTATCAAGTTAAAAACAAGAATCTCTGGGGAACAGAGTAGCATTTTCAATGAGTGAAGAAGACAACTACTCAATAAAAAATATGGGGACAATTTAAATTCCTTACTTCTTATTTAATCAAACAACAGAGAGAGAACTGAAATTACAAAAAGAACATCTGAAAGGACGGGTTTTCAATCTTGGGATAAGGAAGGATGACAGGATGCAGGGACTCAAAGATCAATAAGAGGGGAATAGATAACGAAAATATTAATGAGTTGGGAAACAAAACTTTTCAGTAAATGAATCCTATAAATCATCAAGAGAAAATCACCCACCCAAAACAGATTAGTGACATAAACAGGCACTCACATTAAACCACTATTGTGGAAAAAAAGACTCAAGTTAATACAAATAGCAATTTGTTAAGGTTTTTTCTTCCCCAAGAAGATCCCATGCATAGACTTCACCCTCAGATACAAGCATGACTCCTGCTGTAGCCTACCTAAAAACACAGTGTACATGTGAGGACAGGGCAGAAGTCTGCTAACTAGAGCACTATTTATGCATAAGAATTCCTTGTTATTTAAATCTGAGTGTCAACCACAGCTCACCCAACCCATCTTTCTAAGAGATTTTCAAAAGAAATCCCCCCTTGTTTCGGCATCTGAGATACATATTAAATCTTCCAGATGCAAGGTAATGTTACCCTTTTGTACTTCTGCGCTTTGAAAAAGGTTTCTATTCTCACCTTAAAAATGAACAGTAATCTTTAGGGAATCAACTGACTCAATACGTTACCTTCTATATAGAAAGGTAAAATTTTTGCTTACAGAAATGATTCAATTAAAATAGAGATACGTTAACAGAAAATCTCTTAAACCCCTAAAAATACCTGGAACTCTGTTTCCACAGCTCCCAAATTGTGTTTTTGCTACCACTGATGATAGATAGATACCTCCCAAAAGATATGTCATGATACGGACTTCAAAATTCAATACAACAGAAGTACAAGGATCACTGAACAAAGTTTTTTCAACTGTTCACACTACACAATGGAAGAACCATGAACAGGTACTTCAGTAGAACTTAACATAGGCACTGGAATAAAAAACTGCACAATTAACCTTATATTAAAATATTTTAATTGAAATTATTAATAAACATTACAATTAATATTTTTAGTGCAAACTCATTCTAATTTTTTATACTAATTAATTTTTTATCTTTATGTTTGTTTTGTTTTTTGAGACAGGGTTTCTCTGCATTACCCTGGCTGTCCTGGAACTCTTTCTGTAGATCAGGCTGGCCTTGAACTCACAGAGATCCACCTGCCTCTGCTTCCCTAGTGCTGGGATTAAAAGCATGATTACTTTTTCAAACATTTCCATTCTTCTAACTACTTCAACTTCAAAGTTGAAGCAAGCCAGCATTGATACTGTAAAACTCGGCCTCTTCTCAGCAAGCTGTTGTAAATTCCATCCTAACTCTCCCAAATGGTAGGTAGCATCAAGAAAGAAATCTAATTTCCCTTTGTGAATGAGTACCTAGCTGTCTGCTTCTCAGTTACAGGTTCTCCCCTTACAGTCTGTCACAGTGATATGCCACCTCTCAAAGGCACTGATTAGAAAGAAACAAGTAATAAAGAAATGTTGAAATGTGTAAAGAACAGTCTTCAAACCTTTGTATTAAACAATTAAAACATAATGAACATCTAAAAATAGTTAACCTTACAAGTTCATAATGTGTGGAAAAGGACTGGAGCACCTATCAAAATCTGTGTGTGTTCTTAATTCTGAAACTGACTTATCACTGGTTCTCAACTACAACCTCTATAAGTTTATTTTCCTCATCTAGCAAAACACAGCTGTGCTAAATTATCTCTTAGCTTCCTGAATTCCATAATCTAATAAATGTAGTGTGAATTTTCATTTACTTTTTGTGCCTTTCCTGCCATTAGAAGGAACTAAGGTAGTAAGCTCATCATGAATTAAAACTAACTAATCAGACATGGAGACTGGCTCACTGGTTAAGAGCACTTGCTGCTCTTTGCAGGGGACCCAGACTCAGTTCCCAGTACCCACACTGTGAGCAGCTCACAACTGCCTAAATGCTAGTTCTGGTGTGTCTGGTTCCCTCTTCTGGCTTTCATGGGTACCTACTCACACGTGCACTCACTCACACACACACACACACACACACACACACACACACACTCGCATGCGCACACACACACACTCGCATGCGCACACACACACACACTCGCATGCGCACACATCCATAAAACAATCTTAAAAAAATAATCAACTGGGAAGTTTTGAACAGTGAGGTCCCTCTACATGCAATATTACAGTAAGCTATATAAAACAGATTGTGAAGGGAACTTTATGAATCAATTAAGAAAAGAATTTAACTTCAATTTATCTCTAGCATGCCAGATTCTACTTTGGGAAGTATTGACGGGGAGGACAAATAAAACATTGTTTATCTTCTTTAGTCTGAATCCTATCCAAACAGAAGTCTGCTCTAACTGCAAATCTTAAGTTAGATGTAAGCTCTTTCTAGGTGATTTGACAGTTTTGAACCAAAACTACAGAACTCTGAACAACTACAACTGTGAGAATCTATCTAAAATTAGGCTTGCTACTAGAATCTCAGAATTTAAGAATCAGAAGAAATCCCGGACTCACTATTTTACAGATGACAAAATCACAGTGCAGCATAGGTTACAATGAACACACTTGTGAGTCCAGCAGGGACACAGAACAGAAAGACTTCCTGTTCTAAAGTCAGACTAGGTTACACAGCAAGACGTGTCTCACAGAAACAAGGACTGAGGATGTGGCTGCATGGTCCTGTCTTATATGTATCAAAGACTTTGGATTCCCTCTTCAGCACCAAGAAGAAAAAAAATAATAAACACGCAAATCATATCAAGTTTACCAACTCTCAGAACAAAGTGGATTCTACAAATCACAAAACCACTTCCTCCCAAGCAGACTCTGAAATAAGAGAGGACTTTTACCCCCGAAGTTTTGTGTTTTGATAAGAAACAGTTTACTTATTCCCTGTCCCCCAAAACATATACAGAGCATTAGCGGAACCCAAAAACCAAGAAATGTAGTGTCAACAATAAGGCTGCATCTAGCCACACTCCCAAAGTGCCTGATAGGAAAAAAAAAAGTTCTCCCAAGGAATACAGTTCTCAAAGTAAAGCTCAAAACTGAATCTACTCATAAAAAAATCTCAAAATCAGGAACAATATTTCAGAAGTTAACCGAATACAAGACCCAATAATTATTAAATATGCAATGAAAACCAGCAAAGCTCCTGCTTACTGTTGCTACATTTAAAACTATGCATATGTGTGTGCTTGACAAGAAAGCCCAAATGTTGTGACCTACTAACTGAGGCAGGAATATCAAAAGACCCATTCATTCTCCAAATGCTCTTCATGAGACACATGAATCAGAAGAAACACTGACAAACAAACCTCTTCCTGCTTGGAAAAAATGAGGAAAACAAACAAGCAAAAACCACTCATTCAAATTTATTTAGACTTTAAATTTCTAAGTGGAATTTTCACTGATTATTGAAATGGTTCACAACTAAATTTTTTCAAATTATATTCAATCTTAACTGAATACATTTATGTAACCGGAACTAAAACTAATTTATCTTTAGTCAAGCTTCATTTAGAAATCTTTACGCCAAACACTTTGGAAATTTTTCCCTTTTACTGAAATATTTAAGTTTTCAAACTCAAAATATAGACTATGTCCAAATAAAGTACTTTGCCCAGTTTTAACACAGCACTGCAACTGGAGACGTCACTAGACATACACCTCCTTCAACCAGACTTCATCATTCAATGTCTTAAAATGAATAAAAACAGTATCAGATATGCTTTGTTTCCATCTAACATACTAAAAAGTGTGGCAGGACAACTCATGCTTACAAGAAAACCATTATACCCAAAATATTTAAGCTCTATTTCGTTATTGGTGACCACTATCATACATGATAAAAATTACTATACGATGTATGTTGAAAGAGCTATGTCATGGCTAACCGGATATCCTAATGTTCTTTAATCACAGTACCATTAAAATTCATTCTTTCCAGACCCTTGAGTTTCAGCTTACTAGAATTTTCTAAATCCTTAATTGAGGCACCATGTAAATCTAAACAGGCAATCAAATAGTCTTAAGCTAAAAATACCTAAAATACCACAGCTGTGCGAACTCCTTCAGCCAATAAATAGCCTTTGAGATACCGGCCCACTTTGGGCACGATCTCATATTCTACAATGCAGGTGAAAAGCGTGTGGACCTCTTAGCTGAAGGAGTTCCCATAGCGCTCCAAGCGCAGAGGGTGTTTGGTATGTTTTGTCTCTAGAAACCCAAAGGTAAATACAAAGAGTCTGCCTTAGAAGTCCCGAACCCTATGTGGGATAAACCCTCGGGGCCAGGGCTCCAGCAGATGGATGTGACTAAAGGAGGGAACAATTTAAAAAGGTGGGGTGGAGGAGACCTTATCTTCACACACTGTTAGGAGGCATTTTCCTAAGACCTCTTTTTCAATTTTCACAAATGCCGGGTGCTTTTAAAGAAACAGCTTTCCCATTGAATGGACTTTCAGAGTTTATAATTAAGCCTCCTCCTGTCCAGCAGCCTGGGCAACATGAAATGTGACACATAACAAAATCATTAACTGTAAGGTGCCTCATTCAACAGGTGTCTCATTAAATAAATCTCAAAGTCAAGGTAAGAGACGCCTTTGAAAAAGGCGAGCTATTAACTCCAGGAAAACTTTGAGGGAAAACTGTTCTCTAAAAGTCCACAGAGCTCAGTCACGTGAAAGAGAAGATATTAATAGTATGTGGCACATCTGAAATCTCCTGTCATGAGAGAAATGCCTCTGTGTGCATGTGTGTTTAACACATCCCTGGGGACGCAAACAGGATGGAAGTCAAAAGAATCAGGGCACCCTCCACCCGCTGCTTAACAAACTACACAAATTCAATCCAAACAGTAAGAAAAAATTCCAAGATTTATACAAGGCACGGCTCCTATATGATGTCAGGGACTGTTACCTTCCTAATAAATCAAAAGCTAAATTTTGTAAGAAGACAATAACAAGCATGTATTGCACAACCATCTACAGCAGTTGACAGTCTATTTATTTAGTTTTGTTCTAGCAGTGTGGACTGACCTCTGAGACTCACAGGCTAGGTCTGCACTCTTGATTACTCTCACCTCGGGAAAGAGACTTCCCACAGACTGACCTGTCCTATGTGCTTGCTACAATCATTAAGTACAAAACCACCACCATTTTCAAAACACTATTATGAAATTCAGAGAATAAATGCTCTCTAGCTCTTGTACTAAGAATCATAAAATGGTACAAGAAAATATCAATAACGCACTATTTACTATTAAGAGTACTGGTAATTCAGCTTTCAAACAAACAGATAAGCTCTTCAATGATGGGTATTTTCACTGCTTTAAAAGAAGTGATCATAAAACCCAGTCTAAGGTTATCTACTCAGATAATGTCCCAATAAAGATTTAACAAACAAGAAATACTTAGATAAAAATGTAATCACTACATAAGCCTTATCAACTTGAAGAATCATGAATATTTAGAACCAGAATATTTAGAACACTAATACTTTCTGCACTGCTCTTACTTGTCAATCTTGGTTCTTTACATTTTTAAAGACCATGTGATAAAAATAATCATCTGCATTTTACAAGGAAGCACCCAGAAATGGCTGATAACAGCACCTCATTACCAATAAACATAGCATATTTTCTGAAAACTCAGGTGTAAATGAAATTCAGCACCAACTCATAGACAGTGAGTTGAATCAAACTTCACTCCCTTGTCACAGCTCTGCCAGGGGCTGAAAACCCTCAGCGAGAATCAGCTGTCAATGTACCATCTCCATCTGAAAGGAGGATTGACTGACACCAGGACTCCTCCCTAATGGTTCTTGAAAAGACAAATGAGACCATTTATGTGAAAGCCCTTTAATATTTCTGAAGACAATAAACCCCAATGTATGGTTTTATCAAACCATAGTTAAAAGACATCACACACTTCATATGGCAAATAAATATATGAGCATAACAAAGTGTTAAGCACAGAAAACAAAATAAATTAAAAGCCTTTGTACTTAAAAGCACTACAGAGGCACACACTGGAGTCACATATTTAAACCATACTACTCAGCACTGCTGTAATTATAGTAATAAGAACCTACTTGTCAATACACTGCTGGTGCTAACCACCCTTCTTGGTTTCCATGCAGGAAATCACAGAAGGACTGAGCATTCCCAGAAGAGAGAAAGGATAGATATATGAGAAGGGAAGGGAGGCGAACTACCAAGCAGCCCCAAGGAAGCCCACATGAACACATCTTCCAAGATTCACTAGATGCTGGGTGTGCTCTCCATCATGGTGACGATCTTTCACTGTTGCTACATCCAGTTTGAACTGAACAGACCACTAGAGCTAAAACAAAAGGTGATGGAAAAGATGTAAACATGAGTTTACTCCTGTCCTATAACACATGCCCCAGGGAGCGAAGCAAAGCAGCTCATTCATGCCTAGGTGTTCATAACTCAGGCCAGGTAACAGAATTCCTGAATTTTTTTTCTAACAAAATTACTCTTTCAGGTATGACTTAAGTTGTATGATTTTAAAAGAAAATTAAACCTTGGTATAATTAACAAACTTAACATAACATTAAATAACACCAATTGAATTTCCTCATATTTTAAAACTCAAAGAATCCTTTTGCAATAGAAGCAGTAACAATTTTCAAACTAAGTTTTTGGTAACTGCAATTAGAAGTTTTGGTAACTTCTCATCCAAGAGTGACCTCACTTAAAGACTTTCATTTTAACTTACCCAAATAAATACTTAACCATTCAAAGTAACCACAAATAGCTTTCAAAGCCCTTAAACAGCCTGGGGATGATTATAAATACTGAAATTTAATTGAACAATGACCCTCAAGAGAATGGAAAGCCTCTGCTGGACAACAGCATTGTGAAAATAAGAAACAAGGCGGCCGAGAAGGTAAGAACACAGATATTGATAATGTCCTCAGTTTAAACATAGGAAAATATTGCCAAGCCATCTCAAATTTCCTAGCTATCTTTAACTCCACTAGAAAAGACATGCAACAATAAATTCAAAAAGGGTATATATGTGAAATTATTGAAGCAAATCCATATAGAATTTTCCAGTGCCTTCTTAAAAGAAATCATTTAAAACATACCAATTGTTCTCTTCGTACACAAAAGCACTAACAATCAAAACACAAAAGCCTCCTTTTGGCTGTCCTATATTCCACAGGAGCAGAAGCAATTTCTAGGAATCTAGAAGGCCTGAGGCAAGCCTTCACCATATGTCCTGACAATTCAGACATGCAGGGCCACCTTTCAGCAGTGCCTTGCTGTTAGGAACACACATCCTGGCACCCTGGTGAAAACTAAAACAGCATCTAGTGATGCTGAGTTTTATTCTAAGACAAATACCAGTCCAGAGATGCTCAGTACTTTGATTTAGGCTTAAATTAAGTCCAACTTTGCTTAAATGCCAAAATAAGCAGTCACACAGCTTTGCAACAGCCAGACACCTTTCTTCTAGAACACATGGACACAGGCTTCACACTCAAGAGCAGGGTGGATAACCTGTGTGGGCATCCTCACTTTATTAGTTACTTTTATGAGCATACGCGCTGACGCCTGCATCTATTTATGCTGTGCTCATAGAAACACAGTAGTAAGTTCAAGAGGTAACAATCACTACTTTTCATAAACAAAAACAAAAAGATTAAAATAACCACACCAGAAATTTAAGATTTAACAAAAAAATCAGACCAACTTTAAACTGAGATGAGTATGAAAGTATAAAAGCAAACTGCTTACAGCCCACTCAGAATGTTTTAAACACTGCTGAAAAAACAGCCAAAGAAAATCCAAGATTTAGACGTCAGAACTATGACACCCAACCTTTCCCACAAATCTGATTCTAATCAACCTATTCAGTCATGAGCAAAGTGGAGAGAAAAGCTTCCTCCATACATAAAAGCAAGCTCAAATATTTTCCATTGCATATACCTTGTTTTATAGCCATTTCCCTCTATGTGATTAAGAAAGATTATCATTCTCATCCTAAAATACTCTCCCTTCCAAGTGTGATTACTATTTGATGTCTTTGCAAAGAAATATTTCACAAGTTACATGAGCCATGAAAGAAAAAGACATAGTTGTTGCTCCTACCCTTTTCTGGGCCAAAAAAAAAAAAATTTAAAGTCATATCTTCCATTAAGAGACTATCCCCAAGAAAATGCTACTGTATTACAATTTGGTTTCCTTTATGAGGCAAATATCAATCAAAATACTCACGTAAGTTCAGAACAACTTAAATAAAACTTAGAGGAACACCTCTTTCAGGCATGCTGTCTGTCTTGCATATCTCAATGTGGGCGTTGAAGACTAATTCATGCAAACTAAACTCCAGCTAGAACAGTAGTGGAAGAACAGTTATGGAGTCCTGGGTGGGGTTGTTAGCAAGATTTTTCTTTCATATACACTTGCAATATGACACCCAAAGTTTTAATTCTCCTATGCTAACTATTTTAAACAAAAGCTATGACCACGGAGAGTTCTAAAGCAGAGGAGAGTGCAAGTGGCTTACAAAGCTCAGGTACAATACCCAGCACCCATGCAGCTCCATCACTTAGTTCCAGCCAAGCCTCTTGGCAAAAGAGAGAGGACAAGCACTTGAACAGGTACTATCAGAGGCGGGAACCACCAATGCTATGAACTCGTCTGTTTCGAGTCCTGCCACAGCTCTGACAATAAAGGCTCTAAGACAGAAACAGGCCAACTCTTTTTTTTTTTTATGCAAGGATTCAAACTTGTAGGGGAAAGTAAACAAAAGCAATTAAAAAGCGCTAGGGTAAGCAGCACTCAAAACAAAGACCATAAACTTATCAGGTGTCTAAGGACTCAAAGAGTAAACAAGCGTGGCAGGAAGGGGAACAAACAAGGGCATCAGTTGACAAGAGCACAGCTCCCAGCAGCCCACACTACACTTACTGCCTGCGAACATAGGGAAGGCACCCTGGAGCAGTTTTGGTTGGTCACTGTCCTCTGTCCACATGAAAGCATCGGGCATTTTCCTGAAATCCCAAACTGCCTGCAAGCCAGAGCAGGCCTGAAGGAAAGCACCTTTACAGTTACGGGCTACTACCTCTCTCACGTGTTGACCTGTTTCCTATATTTCCAGGCGACTTCGTCACTTAATCCGCCTGGTTTTCCAACCTCAGCCCTGGACAGCAGACTAAAACTTGCAGATTTAAAGAATGCTCGATTTAGTACTTACACAGACGGCATGTGAACAAGCTAGAAAAGGGTATCAGACTCACCATGTTCCTTGAATCATTTATCGGTCCCTGCCAGGGTTAGAAACCACATATCAACGTGCAGGGAACTTCTTACCTGCGTAGAATCTGATGAGGCAGCCAATCTCCGAGTCCATGCCTTCCTCCTGCACCCTCCACAGCTCCCCGAATCCCAGTTGGAAGAGGTAGTCATTTTGGATCTGCAATGGCTTCTCGTCCGCCTCGAGGCGCCGGGTAGTCTCTCCGTGAAACTGGACATAGAGGGAAGGCGGCGAAGACGTCTTTTGCGCGGTCTCCCGGATCCGCCCCGGAGTCGACGGAGGGCAGCCCGGAGTTGCAGCCGCCACCACCTTGTCCTCTCTGGGACCCTGGCCGGCCATCCCGCCTGTGCCATCGACAACCCTGGGAGCTTTCGGCTGCAGTGAGGGCGAGGTCTTCGGGGAAGGAGGTCGAGGCTGCGCGGGGCGGCTGGGACGGAGGGGAGGCGGCCCAGGAGCCCTGGTCGACACCAGGGCCGGGTCAGCCTCTAGCTCCTCCGACGACGATGAGCCTCCTCCGCTGCTGTAGGGGTCCAGCCGGTCCGACACGCTCTCGGCGCTGGGGCTCAGGCTGAAGCTCTCGGTGTCGGAGGCCGGGTGCGGGGCGCGGGGCGGAGAACCGAGGCCACCCGCGAACAGCTCCCCGGGGCTGCAGTCCGAGGGCGCGGGGCTGGCGCGGGGTGCGCAGTGGGGCCAGGAGCCCCCGGGAAGCGGCAGGTCGGCGGGAGGCGCGCGCGCAGGGCCCCCGACAGCTCCGGGAGCGCTGCTCGAGGGCGGTGGCTCCACTTCCCTCCCGAGCCCGGCGTCCGGGCTCTGGACGGCCGCGGCAGGAGCGGCGGCGGGAGGCAGCCCCTGGCCCAGCACCTTCACCACCCCGCCGCCTTTGTGGCCCAGCTGCATTAACCGAGCGGCCACCTCGGCGGCTGTGGTGTCCATCGTGCAGAGCACTGGGCGCAGGTAGGACGAGGCCATGTGGCGGTCAAAGACGTGCACGCAGCCCCGCTGGAGCTGGTGCCTCACCCAGTCCCTGTCCGACGGCTGCAGCTGCAGCAGCTGCCGGTGCTTCAGGAGCAGCGTCTTCCTGTCCAGGCTCCGAGTGCACAGCGACGCCGAGGCCGAGCAGGAGGCCGGGAGGCCGCCGGCGGCCGAGGACGCCGACGAGGAAGACGAGGCGGCGGCCGACAGATTCCTCTTCAGCCGCCCTCTCCTCAGCAGCAGCGAATTGGCGCCGCCGCCGGCTGCGGGCACCGGGGCGGCCCCGCCGGCCGCGGGCTGAGGCGCCCCGCGCCGCCGCCTGCGCCCGGTGCCTCCCGCGCGGCCGGGCATTGGCCCCGGCGGCGCCTCGCAGGGGGCCTGCTCTCGCGCCGCGCCGCCGTTCCCGCCGCTCGCGGCCGTGGCCACGCTCAGCGCGGGCTCCGGACTCCGAGCGCCCTCGGCCGCTGCCGCCGGGGCTCGGTCCTCACCCGCGGGGTCGGCGAGTCGCTGTGCCGGGGCTGCGGCGGCGGGCTCCATCGTAGTGGGGCTTCGCGTCGCCCCCCCAGCTCCGGAGACAGCAACGGAGGAGGAGGTGAGGCGAAGGTGGGAGACGATGGCTGCGGCAGCGCTCGGAGAAGGGAGACGCCGATGGCGTTCGGCGCGGCCGTTCCAGAGGATTATGTGGCGATCTGGAGCATTCCGTCGGTGTCTCGGTGTTCCATCCCGCGCTCCCGCCCGCCCGTTTCGTCGCCACCGCCCCCCCCACACGCCCTCCCCGCGGGTCGCGGGCTCCCCAGCGCCAGGCCCCGCCCGCAGCCGGACAGCCTCAGCGCCCGGGAGCTGCGGCCCAAGCTCGGCTCATGAATATTAATGAGGAGCGGGAAGGCGGGCGGGGCGGAGTTGATCATGAATATGCATTGAGCATGACGACATTCCTGGGAGGAGCGGGGAGAGCGGGAGTCTGGGGGCGGGGCCTCGGGGTAAACAAACGTGACGCGTGCGTACGGGAGCGGGGCGGGGCTATTTCCCAGGAGGTTTCTCAGCCGACCAGAGGCGAGGTGGCGAGAGGAGCAAGCAGTGCACTGTGGGGGTTGTAGTTCATCTCCCGGGAGAGCATGCAGGCGAGACAAATAGCGAACTACAAAACCCAGAGATCCTCAGGTTCTGCCCACCCTCACCGCCAAGCCAGTGGGTATTGTGCCCTCTGCTGTTGAACCCTGTGCCCGGTGAACGTTTTTCATTAACTTGCTCCTCACCCACTTTATAGATGAGTTTTATTTTCCCGGCTAATTGAAAGTGAGGGCTTTCAGGGACTCTATGTAGGCGAGGCATTGTGTGAGACAAATACACAGTTCCCAGGAGCGCTGGCCCGGTCTTCCTGACATTTTCTGAAGATCCATGAAGACAACCAGCCTTTGGAAACTCTGTTTTAGAAGGGAGTTGAACGTGCTTCGTGGAAACGGCTGAAATTAAACTCGTCTTATCTCCTTCCTTATCAGGACAAAAACAGCTAAGGACTTGTATCCCGATGATTTTAAGTTTAAAAGAGCTTAATGACACAGAGCAGTGGACGAAAAAGGAAAGATTAGAATGGAGACATAGTGATATAGGAGGTAGACCGTTGTTTTCCCTTAGTCTTCTCTGGATTTTACTTATAAACACTCGGGGCGGGGAGTGGAGGCGGGTGGGGTGGCTGGAGCTAGAATTCCCAGTATAGCCTGCTCTTGAACTCCATATTTCCTCCTCAGCCTCCCCAGTGCTGAGTTCACCACCAAAGCTACACCTTTGTTGTATGGGTGTTCACTGTTACAGTATGATCTGAAAACATTTTTATTGGTGAAACAAGCAGATCTAGGACAATTTACTATATGAAATAATTGAGTAAATTTTGTTCTTTGAGTTGCCACTCTCATGGTTGATTTATGAATCTAGATACTTGCATTTGAGAGTTTTAATCTTGCGCTATTCAGGATCTGCCTTCATTTCAAGAAATTCGAGCTGACAAGAAAGAGAGAACTGAAATTCCTATCAAGGCACCTAGTTTTTAAGTTATCTACACAGTTTCATTAAATATGGATGGAGAAAGCAGCCAGGACAAAAAACAGTTTTTCAAGAATTTTTGGAATCCCTAAACATTATGTCCTCTATTCTTCTTAAACGGGGCTGGAGAGGTAGCTCAGCAGCCAAGAGCATGGGCTTCTCTTGCAGAGGACCCATAGGAAAGCTTCCTCTGAAGGCAGTGCACCATGTGATGCATAAACTACAGACAAATCACTCATACACATAAAATAAAATCTTTTTAAAAGAATAAGTCTTTGCTCGTACTAGGGAGGCTGAGACAGGCAGAGCTTTATGAGTTCAAAGCCAGTCTGTTCTACTTAGCAAGCTCCAGGACAGCCAAGGCTACATAGTAAGATTCTGTCTCAAAAGAACCAATAATGATATTATAATAATCTATATCATAGCTTTTGATTTCAAAAAACTATTATAGTAATATATGAATATATGTGTGTATATTCACACATGTAAATATATATGTGTATATATAGGTATAAGGATACATATATGTGTGTGCGTGTCTGTGTGTATAGCTATAGTAAGCTGGAGTGATGGTTCCTTTAATCCCAGCACTCAGGAGGCAGAGAACGCAGATGTCTGTGAGTCTGAGGCCAGCCTCATCTATGTAGTGACCCCTGTCTCAAAAAGAAAGTTTAGGAATAGTTGCCAGACACTGTTAGCTCAATGGATTAACTCAGACACTTTATTAAATCCAACTTGATTGGATTTAGAATCACCATGGGAAAATCTCTGGATGTGTCAATGAGCATGATTTCAGAAAGGTTTAGCTAAAGAAACACCCAAGCCGAAAGTGAGCAGCACCATCTACAGAATAAAAAAGAAGGTGCCCAAGGCTCTCCCTGCAATGATGTTCTCTCTACCCTCCAACTGTGAGCCAAAATACATCTTCCCACCATAACAAAGAGCAACAAGTGTTGGAGCTGGAAAAATGGCTCAGCAGTTATGAGCACTTGCTACTCTACGAAAGGACCTGGGTTCCAGTCCCAGCACCCACATAGTGTTTCACAACCACTCTAGGCCCAAGAAATCCAATGCTTAGTGTAGCCTCTGTGGACACTGATGTGGTGCACAGACATTCATGCAGGCAAAACACCCATATTCATAATAAATAAAATTTTCAAGAATTATCTTTTAAAAGCAGATGTTAAAAGATGAAGTTTTGCCAGGTTTCATGGCTAGAATCTATAATCTGAAAACTGGCGTCTCCCAGTACTGCTCAGGAATCCCACTGGCAGGGGGAATAGAATGGCAAGAGAGGCCCACGAAGTGACCCTAAACCTTCCTGAAGAGACTAAACCGGGATGTGAAAGGAAAGAAAGAAAATGAGAATCACTGAGAGTGTAGAGCATCCTTGTTACACCGGATGAGACGGAGCCCTGTAGTTGAAATAGCAAATCGGTAAAGAGCAATGAGACTTAAGCAAGGAGGTTTCCAGTGCCGTGGAGCATCACGCAGACCTCCGTGCCAGCCCATAGTGTACAACTGCTGGAAATAAAGAAGGATTGTGTCATTTTTGTTTTTGTTTTTTAATGTTTTCCAGGAAGCTTCGAACAGTTTCAGGTGGGGAAGGCATCATCGTGACCCCACAGCACATCACACTATGGCCTGTGGTCCTCTCTGTTTCTGCCTAGCCACCCTTTCCAAGAAATCACTTTGTTTTGGGCTTGACCCCGCGTCCTTCTGCATTCTGGACAGGCACAAGGAATGGCATCTTTCTTTTAACGTTGTGTATGTGTGCGTGTGCGCATGTGCTCACACACGCTTGCTCATATATGTCTGTGTGTGCCCACACAAGTCTGCATGTGTGTGTGTCGGTGTGTCTGTGTGTGTACTCACACATGTCTGCATGTGTGTGTGTGATATGTATGTGTCTGTGCGTCTGTGCCCTGGTTCACATATGGAAGACAGAGGACCAACCACAGGTATAGTAAGCATCTACCATGTGGGTCCCAGGAATTGAAATCATAGTTAGTGGCAAGTGACTTGACCTGCTGAGCCATCTCACCAGCCCCAAAGAATCATGTCTTAAAATGCTAAAAGATAACCCTGCAAAGAAACATCAGACATAAAAGACATAAAGTTTGTAAACCTTTATGTCAACTTGCTAAAATATTTCCACATCTAAATTCTGTGAGAACATGATATTCTATTACTTTCTGCAGTGTGCTTTATAACTGATTTACTGCTCTAGGTTAATCCTGGGTACATCCTTATATCTAAGATAAAAGAAACCACTTTTGAGAATATTTTCTAATATAAGCAGTTGGAATTTTAATGGAAGCATGAATTGATAGCTGGGATAGTTTCTATGTGAACTATTAAGGGCTCAGCTGTGTCCAGAAATAAACTCAAAAAGATACAATTTACCATGTAATATTTTTACTTTGTACATTATGAACAAGGAATCTAATTATAGCTTCACATTTGTATATCCCTTGAGCTACTAGTGGTTTACCATCCTAAATTGCTCAGTGTTTACTCATTCTATTTTACTATGAGGGACCCATTTAGCAAATTACTGCTCTAGTGCACTAAATGGGCCCCAGGTGGCCAAACTGAATTAATATGCTCTCAGTTCAGTGGCAGGATGAGATCGTGTGGTCTCTCTGAAGTCATAGCCTTCCTCCTAAACACCCAGTGTGAATTCTGCCAGAATCTGAGCTTGCACCATCTTTCTTCATAGGACATTTTATAGATATGGCTTGATAACCTTTCAGATTTTAGTGACTCTTTTTAACACCATAATTGTATCTTTTTTTGAGTGGTGTGTGTGGGTGTGTGTTATGTGCTTGTGTGTGTGCTTGTGTGTGAGTGCAGAGTGAAAGGGAGAGGAGAGAGAGAGAGAGAGAGAGAGAGAGAGAGATATTCCTCACAGTTCCTTTCCTATATCATACCAGAGCATTTTCTGATTTGTCTATGACTACAATAGCAAAGTGTTCTCTGGACAATGAATCCTCAGAGTCTGCAGCTTTTCCTTGGGGAAGCAGCTAGGTGTTTTCCTTTTTGCTCCACAGTGCAGACATTAGAAGAGATGCCACTAGTCCCTGGAGATCTTACCCTTTCCCTTTTGCCTCCTGACACACCCAGTAGCCTAGCCTCCCTTCTGTCAATGATGAAGACTGTGAGCTGAGTGGCTCAAGGTGACAACAATGCTTTCCTTCATGATTCTGGAGCTCAAAAGTCCAAAGTCAAGATGCAGGCGGTCAGATTCTTGCTTGCTCTGTTTAGTTTCTGGTGATTTTCAGCATTGCTTGGTTTGTAGCCCTATCAGGAACCCTTCTCCCTGATTCTGTTTCAGGGAGACACAGAGAATCTTGAAAGGCAGTAGCCACTATACCAGGGCCCTCTGTAATCCTTCTGACTTTATTCTAACTGGATTGATCCTGGTGGTCTGTGTGTCTATAAACTGGAGAGAAACATTAAGCCTAGTGTAATAGATGCTTTGGGACATCAATCTGAAAAAAAAATTAAAACTTCATTTATTATGTTTATTTAGTGTTTGGGTTGTGGGGAGCAGAAGTGCTAAGCGAATGATGGATATTGTTGACATGAGCATGGGCATCAAGGACCCTGGTGCCTCAGATCCATGGGGAATAGCAAAGCCTTCCCTGTCCCCACAGAGGCCAGAGGCTGCTCCCTGTAGAGGCCCCTACCTAGATTAGCTATTCCCCCCCTCCGCTGACTGTATAAATTCACCTCTTCCATTCAGATGTATACAATAAATGTGCTGAGTTTTCAGGCTGCTGCTGGTGTATCTTCACCAGAGTGCAGAGCCCACCTAGTCCCAGCTTTTCTGTATGTGAATCTGTAGTTTCTTCATCCCCTCCCCATCCCAGTTAGATCAGTCCCTGAGCTGCGGATGTGCACACAACTCGTAGGAGTCAGTTCTCTCCTACCATATGGTTTGGGGGGAGGCAAGTGTTCTTACCTATGGAGCCGTCTTTCCAGCCCTCTGACTGAAGAATGAAGGTACCCTCCATTATTATCTCTGTCACAAGCCAGGTATAATATAAGGAACGGGTGTATGATGGTAAACAAAGCCCAACCGTTATCCTCCCAAATATTTTCAAATAAACACAAACGTAACATGCTTTTTTCTTAAGTACCTTGGCAAATACATATGAAGAAAGACAAATCTCAGCATAAAGGGTAGTCCTTTAAAATCAAACATGGTTAACTTCATAATAAACTTTGTCCCCTGATATTTAACAACAGGTCAGTACCAGATCCCAGACTGGTCCCTGTGGATCATAACTCTGAAGCTCCCAGGCTGTCTTTAGCCATTCTATAGCCAGGAAAACAGTTACAGTAAAGTAAGACTCAATAATCTCCAGCCTTCTGTTTCCACGAGCATCACCTTGTTGTAACACATGGCCACTGCACTCACTAATGCTATGTCATGTAATCTTTCCATTCCTCTGTTATAAAAATGAGGTGTCAAGAGATCCATGCAGAGGTATATACCCAACAACCATATTAATAAAGCAGCAGATCGATGCTGAAAACAACAGAATTGACATGCTCCATATCCTACACACGCTATAGTTTGCAACCCAAGCAATATTCTGGGTTCAAAGTTGGAAACCAGAAGTTCTGTTCTATAGTAGTAAAGTGTGACCATGGTGAGACAGCTCGTGGCTTCAAGAAAGTTGATTCATTTACTGGTCTGTGCTGTGAACAGGACTGAACTGAGCAGTGTCTCTAAAATGTCTTATACCGCAAACAATAAATTTCTGATTCTGTCTTAAAAGCAGAATTGTCTAATTTGGAACATTGGCAAATGTCTTTGTGAGTCATGAAGCAGAGATTTTCACATTTAGATGCTATTAATTTGAAACAACAAAGAATGTTAGTACTGATTCTTGCCAATTAAAAGATTTTTAATGCATTGAGAGTAACAGCGGGTTTGTTTGACATTTAAGACAGCTGCTGGGTGTTTAATCCTTTGAATTATGCATTTGTCATGAAAAAGGACAAAGGTGGGAAAAGTTCCACAGCTCTGGATCCCCAACTCCAGGGTATTCATCAGTTAGTGCTTTATGATCCTGAATGGGTCGAGGCCTCATTCACACAGTCCAGGAAGATCACAAAAGTGAAATCCTCTGGGCGTGGGAGGATACGGACCCCAGGGTCATGGATAGGAGACTCAGAAGAGCTGTGAGCCCTAATACCAAATCTGGAAATAACCTAAAGGCCCAGCATTTTGGTAAAGAAATGTAACGTAACCCAAACCTGAAATACTAGTAAGGAAATGATAGCACAGTCCCAGTGGGGTTGCTGAAGAAGAGCAAAGCTAAACAAACTGCCCCAGTATCCAGCAAGGTAAAGAAACTCACAAATGTGTCCACAGAAGACAGCCTCTGCCTTGACTGTGTTCTACTTAGCGGCGGTGAGACAGTGATGTACATGCTCAGAAGAAACTGTGCCCTCAGTCTTGGACTTGGGTCTTCTCCCAGGCCTGAGATGCTGGCAGAGGCAACAAGTCACACCTCTAAGTCATGTGACCTTCAGGGTCCATAGCCAACACTCTACAGCAGTGATTCTCAAAATGTGAGTTGTAACCCCTTTGACAAACCTCTTTCTCCAAAACTATTTCCATTACGATTCATAACAATAGCAAAATTACAGTAATGAAGAAACAATGAGAGTTATTTTATGGTCGAGGGTCATCATAACATGAAAAACTATATCAAAGGTTTATAGCATTAGGAAGGTTGGGAACTCCTGATCTACAGTATACTGTGTTCCCAAAGTCGAAGACATCTGGGTGATGAAGTGTATTACAACTTACAAGGGGTTTATCAGGATGGGATTCCCTCATCTGTTAAGGAGCATGTGTGTTTACCCCATATGGTAGTTTGAAAACAGATGGCCCCTATAGGTTCATTATTTTGACTGCTTAGGGAGTGGCACTATTTGATAGGATTATGGGGTGCGGCCTTGGAGAAAGTGTGGCATTGGGGTGGGATTTGAGGTTTCATAAGGCCAAGGCAGGCCCAGTGGCTCTCTTCTGGCTGCCTGTGGATCCTGGTATAGAACTCCCAGCCACTCCACACCGTATCTGCCTCCGTGCCGCCATTCTCCCCACCATAATGACAATGGACTAAATCTTTGAGAGTGTAAGCAAGTGCCAATTAAATGCTTTCTTTATCAGAGTTGTTGTGATTATGGTGTTTCTTCACAGCAATTCGATATCCCACATATCTAGGTCAAGTTCAAGAACAAGCCGAAGTCATCCTTCTGGTCAACAGAGAGAGTGGAGCTGAAGTGGCAGGAACAGAAGAAAGACAAAGGGGGCAGGGGCTCAAGGTTGTGCACAGGAAGAAGAGCCTGCAGTCCCAGGGACATACTGTGTTCCTCTCTTGACTCCAGTGTGTTCAACTGGGCATTCATGTCTTACATATTTTCCAGATGTATATTTTTCATAACAAAAGTGTTTTAAAGATCAAACTGTATAGTTATCTACTTGAATTTCTGTATTTTATCTATTTCTAAGAGTTTAAAAGTTATGTTGTCCCATGTTATAATTCTTCCACACTGAGACAGTCTCTCCTTCAGGGGAGAGCTCATAGGAGTCAGAAAACTAAGGAAATTTCTAAGACTCGTGAAGCCCCTCCCTCCTAAAGGTAATATGACCAAGATTCAATTGCTGAGCGAGGGTCTCTTCTGTGGCGCTGCCTGCAGAGTGTTCAGGGGACTGTGGCACCTGCTAGGTGCACTTTTCAGGGGTGTGACTGACTTGAGTGACTCCCGCTCCTGTAAGAAACCCCAGTAAACCCCTTGCTTGGTGAGATAAACCTGGGTGCTGTCTGCTGTCTGGGAGATAGACATCTGTTCACATATCCCAGAAAAAGTTATGTGCTACCCCAAATTGCTAAATTCAGATCAGTTTAACAGCTATTTAAAAAGGCTGATGGATTATACATATAACACAATTTAAGAGAGAAAAAATCATTTTGCTTGTGAGACCAAAGACTTCATCACCCGGAGCTCTCGAAGCTCCTCCTGCATCCTAATGCAGTAGAAGTCAGCTGCATTTTCCAGCCTGCTTTTCTCACATAAAACTCTACCAAAAACACTTTTCAGGGCTGGAGAGATGGCTCAGTGGTTAAAAACTGCTGCTCTCCGTATTTTCCAGAGATCATGAGTTCAATTCCCAGCAACCACATGGTGGCTCACAACCATCTGTAATGAGATCTATCGCCCTCTTCTGGCGTGTAAGCATACATGGAGGCAGAATGTTGTATACATAATAAATAAATCTTTAAAAAAAAAACACTTTTCAATGTTGCTGTAAACTGCACAAATGGAATCATGTTGCTTAGTTGGTTGTTGGTTTTGCATTTGCGTTGGTGGTGGACTCATACACAGTTCCTCACACATCAATGGAGTGTTTTACCACTGAGCATGCCAAATGCTCAATCGTAAATTTCTAGATAAGAGTACCATTTTTGTGGGGTTTTTTGGTTTTGTTTGTTTCGTTTTGTTTTGTCTTTTTGAGACAGGGTTTCTATGTGTAGCCCTGACTGTCTTGGAACTTACTCTGTAGGCAGGCTGACTCAGATCCACCTGCCTCTGCCTCCCGAGTGCTGGGATTGAAGGCGTGCACCACCACTGCTGGGCTTTTCTTTTAGTATTTTATGTATTTCTACTTGCAGAAATAATAATTAGCATACAATACGTCTTGCCATCTCTGTATTTTCCCACCATTCAAACCACATTTAAATAAGGCACTGTCTGGAGCTCGCTTTAGGTGACTTCATGAGGAAGTGAAAATGAGGAAACACTTGTCAGAGACCTATAACATGCCAGGGTAGGGTGGCCAGATTTGGCTGATAGAGATGGAGGACCTGGGCCTGGCTTGTGGTTAACAGCGTATCCTGTTCTCACTAAAGATCCAATGTAGTAATGAGGGGCTCGGTCTGCGTTCCCGGTGCAGGGCCCCTTGTTCTGTCCCGCCCGGCTCCTGGTGCTTACCTGAAATAATTACACGGAAACTGTACTCATTTAAATACTACCTGGCCCATTATCTCCAGCCCCTTATTGGCTAATTCTCACATATTATTTTAGCTCATCTCCATTAATGTGTATCGCCACTTGAGTTGTGGCTTACCAGCATGAGTCTAACCAGTGTCCATCTTGTGCTGGAGAAGCATGGCGTCTGCCACACTGCCTTCTCTCTCACAGCATTCCCATTCTGTCTACTCCTCCCACCTAAGGGCTGCCCTATCAAAAGGCCAAGGCAGTTTTCTTTATTTAACCAATGAGGGCAATATACAAATAGAAGACCCTCCTACACCATTTCCCCTTTTTCTGTTTAAACAAAAAAGAAAGGCTTTAACTTTAACATAGTAAAATTACATATAACAAAACAGTTATCAAGCAAGAATTACAGTTACCATATTTAGATCTATTTTATCTTTTATCATAACAATGGAAAACCATCACTAAACTATCCATTCTTCAACTCCATCAAAGACTCCAGAAAGATAAGATATTACCTAAGTAAACAAGAAATAAGCAACTTCCAAACTCTAGAAATGACAGAGACATCTCGCTGCCTGGACAGTCACCCAAAGTTCCTCTGTACTGTTGGTGCATCCATCTTCAGCCTACAGGCCCATAGTGTCCAGCAGACATTTCCATGATGCAGGAAAATTCAAAGACAGTTCAGTCACTTTCTTCTGTATCCTGCAGAATGTCTCACAGACTCTTTCATGAAGCAGGAACCCTGAAGGATCATCTCACCTTTAGGCAAGTTCAGCAGTCCTCTCTCTGCAGGTTCTTTGTGTCCAGTTTATGCAACAGTCCAGGCAAGAGCAGTTTCTTTCCCAATTCCATAAGGAGTTTCTTGCAAACTCCATAAGGAGCCTCTTCGATGCCCATCTTCCTCTTGAAGTAGCTGGTGCTGCCAGGAGCAGACGTGTCTCATTGTCATGAAAAGTCCTAAGTTATTAAAACATTAAGTGCCATCCATGTTCTGTAGTCTTTGAAAGATATGAAGAATGCCTATCTGAAATATATCTAGGCACATCTAGAAAATCTAACATGACTACAAACTTGACTATATCAATGACTATCCATTAACAACCTATATTTCCTAATTATACATTACATTTTTAAATGAATTACACAATCACAATACCTTAATTAAGGGCAGAGATATAACAAGATTGACCTTAAATTTATATCAATAAGGCAAAATTTATACCAATGTAAATTATCCATATCTATATCATCTCCCCCTTTAAATTGAAATTTAAAGAACATTTATAAACAATATTAGGCTGTGGATTCATTTTGAGTTAAGAAAACTCAGATTTGATCAAGGAAGACCACCTGAGAAATCTCTGATAGGAACAGATGGCCCAGATAGATATCTGAGTTCTACATCCAGAACAGATTCAGGACTGCTGCTTGAGATGATCAAGACTCACAGGATACTCCAGTCAGGACTTGATCATAACTCTTAAATTTTCTTTGGGTCCCCATAAGATTATTAGCGCCCCCAAGCAGCTGGAAGTAGCCTGTAATACTACGCCCACATTCCCAAAAAATGGACTATGGATATTTTTCTTTGTTTAAAAAAAAGAGGGGGAAATGGTGCGGGAGAATTGTCTGTATTCTGTCAATCATGATTTAAATAAATGCTGATTGGCCATTAGCCAGGATGTATAGGTGGAATAACCAGACAGGAAGTAGAGGCGGAGCAAGGAGAATAGGAGAATTCTGGGAAGCAGGAAGCTCTCTCGGCACTCCTGGCCTGGACCACCAAAGAAGCAGGATGTGACCTGCCCTGCTGAGAAAGGTACTGAGCCATGTGGCTAACATTGATAAGAATAATGGGCTATATACGTTACAAGAGCTAACAAGAAACCTGAGCTAATGGGCCAATCAGTTCATAACCTAATGTAGACTCTCTGCGTGATTTTCTCTGGGACCTAATGACTGTGGGACCTGGTGGGAGGACAGAAACAAACCAGGCCTTCATACTACAATCCAAGTTTGGTTTCTAGCCCACACGGGAGGCTCACAACTACCTAGAATGCCAGCTTCAGCGGGTCTGATATGCCTGATCTCTACATGCAACTGCACACTCTTATTGTTTCATTTAATATCTGAATGTCAAGGTGTTCCCACTGGGAAGAGAGCTCAAAAAGGTTCAGTGTCTTTTTTAAGGTCACCCAGCTAGAAAGGAACAAAGTCAAGGTAGAAACCCAAGCCATGTGTGTGTGTGCATGTGCATGTGTGTGTTTGTGTGTGCATGTGTGTGTGACGCTTGTGGTGCATGCATGCGAATATGCAGGTGTGTATGCCCATAAGAATCCATGTAGAGGCCACAGCAGAGTATCAGCTGTCTTCTCCATCATTCTCTGCCTTATTGCTTTGGGACAGTGTGAGACAGTTAAGGTGGCTGTCCAGTGAGCTCTTGGGATTCACCTGCTTCAGCCCTCCAGTTGTGGAGTTATAGGAGCTTGCGGCCATGCCTAGCTTTTTATTTGGGTTTTGGGGATTCAAACTCAGCTCATTGTAGTGCAAATGTTCTCCCCCTGAGTCACTGCCCCAGACTCAAGCTTTCTGAGACCAATATCAGGGCTCTAAAGTGTGTCCTTTAGCACATCCCCCATCATGCTTGGGTAACAAGGCCCTGCCTGTCTGGGAAATTGCACATTTAAGGTCCCCACTTGTTGTTATTGTTTCTTTTTAAAAACTGTCATCACTCGTTTGAACTGCTATGTGAAAAATACTTGAGGAATGGAAGGGGAGTACTAGGTCAGGTGACAGCCTAGCTACTGCACCTGACTCCAAAAGTGAGGTCCAGAGCACCGCAAAGATGGCTCAGTTTGTAAAGCACTTGCAGCACAAACGTGAGGACCCATGCAAAAAGCTGGGTGTGAGGGAGCATGCTTGCAATCCCAGCACTAGGTGAGCCAAGAAAAGTGGATTCCTGGGGCTCCTGGCACCAGCCTAGACAAATCAGTAAGCCACAGGTAAGTCCATTGAGTTGAGAGACCCTATGACCAAAAGCAAGGAGGCTGTTCATGAGAAGCATCAGTTATCAAAGGCCATCCTGTGGCATCTGCATAAATGCATAGTCCACCCCCCTCCCGCCACACACACAAGTCACCCCCCAGACAGACAGACAGACAGACAGACAGACAGACACACACACACACACACACACACACACACACACACACACACACACACACACACGGTGAGGGGTGGAAGGCCCAGGGAGAAGGTTTTAACTACAACACAGCCTCTTACCCTTCAGGAGCCATGAGACCCACCATCTTTCTAATGAGACAATTTTACTTCAAATGTTCCTAAAATTTTCTAGGTAAATGAATTGTTTAATGTTTCTCTTTTTTATCTTAAATAAGTAAATACCATAAGCAGTAACCCTCCCAGAAAGGGTTCCTCTGAGGTAAGGGAGGGCTTCTGACCTGAGTTCTATGATGAATCCTCTCCTAGCCTGAGCAGGCAGGAGCCTCCCACCCCCCCACCCCCCCCCACCCCCGCACCAGCAGAACTGGCTCTTCCGCTTCCCATCTTTCTGCTCCCTTCCCCACAGGAGCAGATCCCTGTTCACCTAGCCACTGGCCTGGGGGTCAGTGACTCAAATGTGAGTTATTGATGACATCTTCACTTCCTCTCAGGAAAGAGGGGAACCAACATGATGCCACTCCCCTTGGTGTGACTGAATTTTGGAATGATTCCTCCTGCTGGCAGCCCCTAACCTCATCATTTCTTGGAACATTTACTTCAAAAAAAACATGTCCTTTTAATTTCACCATCCATCCCTTTGGGGTTGACATACAACTTTTTTTTTTAGACTCTGGCCAGCCAGCATGATGGCCCAGCCAGGGAAGCATAGCTTTGAAATGTGATTTGAAGGAGACGGCAGCTCTAAGTGCAGTTCCGCAGGAGCACAGGGGCTGACTGCAGTGGCTGCTCTGTTCCGGGCTGTGAAATTACTCCATGTAAATATGTGAGGAGCTTATTTTCCTCTTGGACAACGTCAGCTAACACAGGTGACCTAGCATTCCTGGTGCTGTCTGCTTCTTCATGACAGTCCCTCTTCTCCTTCCCTCACAGAGCTCAGTTGACACACTCCCAGTCCCTGTGTGCAAAGGGTCAGTGGAGAAACTGCCTCAGTGAGGGACAGGAGACACTCGCTGTCAAACTTGGGCTCCCACAAGCACGTGCATATATGTTCATGTCCACTACACACACATATGCACACTACACATATATACGTGAGGAAAAAAGAAGAAAATCTTTCCACTTAGAACAGAGAGGAACCTAGAGAACAAGGAGCAAAATGAAATAAGCCAAATAGATAGATGTCTATGTGTGAAATCAAAACAGTCAAACAGAAGCAGAGGACACGGCAGACACTCCCAGGGCCTGGGGAAAAGCTAAAGGGGAGGCAGAGGCCAGAGGATACACAATGCAGTTGCACAACACCCATGGGTTAACAACACTGCATTTTCTAAGATGGTAGATCTATTTTTTAAAATCATGTATATGTGTCTGTGTATTGTACCTTGAAGCCCTGAGATGTCAGATCCTCTGGAGATAGAGTTATAGGCAGCTGTGAGCCAACGAAGTGGATACTGGGAATTGAACTCAGGTCCTCTGCATGGACAGTACACTATCTTAACTACTGAGCCACCTCTGCAGCACAAGATGGTAGATCTTACTTTTAGTATTTATCACAAAAGTTAAATACACATATGCATTCATAATTAGGGTGGGAGAAATTATGGGGACATGATGGACATGTATGACCTTGACAGTGGTGATGGTTTCACAAACACATGCTCATCCCCAAACTTACCATGCTGTATACATTAAATATAGATATCTCTGCTGATCTATCTTAGTTACTGTCCTGTTGCTGGGAAGAGACACCATGACCATGGCAACTTATAAAAGAAAGCATTTAAGTGGAGGTTTGCTCACAGTTTCCTGAGGCAAGTCCATGATCATCATGGCAGGCAGGAACAGTAGGCAGGTGGTAGGCAGGGATGGTGCTAAGCACCAACTGAAAGTTTACATCTGACCCACTAGCAGAAGGCAGAGAGACGGGGCCTCATGTGGGCTTTTGAAACATCAAAGGTCACCCCTAATGCTACACCTCCTCCAACAAAACCACACCTTCCAATCCTTCCCGAAGCAGTTCCACCAACTATGGGCTAGACATGGAAATATGTGAGCCTATCAAACCATTCTCATGCAAACTACTATATAACCATACCTCAATAAAGGGGTCTCCAAAAGATAAAATACACGTAGAGATAGGCTGATGACTGATAGAAGAATAGGCGTATTATTAGTACTAATCTATTAGTATTAATAGATGGCAGATGTATAGCTGTGGCAGGGCTGGAAATAATCTGAAAGATGAGTGAAGAATTGTGACAACAAAGGTGTGAGCCAACCGTGGGGAGTGGAGACAACTGTTTACAACGCAGGACTCCCTAAAGATGTGGGACTAGGACTGACAATGGTGGGGAGTGGAGACAACTGTTTACAAGGCAGGACTTCCTAAAGATATGCGACTAGGGCTAACAAAATGGCTCCGCTTGCCACAAAGCCTGACATCCTTAGTGGGATTCCCAGGATCCATGTAGTGGGGATAAACACCTCCCCAACATTGTCCTGTAACCTCCACAGGTGCACACACACACACACACACCACACACACACAATTACAATAAAAATCCTTTTGAAGATACTGGACCGGGGCCACCAAGCTCTTCTGAACGGGAATCAGAAAGAGGATGTACAGTCTCTTTAGGAGGCATATACACCACTGGGTCTCAAATGTCCTTCACTTTGTGGAAAATTGATTGCCCTTCAGAGTTTAATTCCTCTTCAGTACACAGAGAGAGGACGGGGCATGAAGCTGCTAGTTCTGTGCTAAGATGGTGGGGCACACTCTGCTAGACTCCTCTCCTAGCTCCGCACACAAAGCACTTGCTCAGCTGTAGCATTGAACCTGAGCAGAGCATGCGCTGAAGGGCAAGAGGGGCTGAAATCCAGCTCCTTTGTTGACCAACCACTGGCACACGCAGTGACCAGAGGAAGAGACACCGTTTCCTTCTTGTCCAGGAAAAAACAAGAAATCACCAGACCTTCTCCTGCAGGATGCCTCTCTAGAGAAGAAGCCTGTTTCCAGCATTCACAAACGCCTGCATGGGGCCTGCCGCTGGGCCTGGGGCTCTGACAGCCAAAACAGAATCTGCATGAAAGCCTCAAATCAGAGGTCTCCCACAAGCCTCCCCGACAGACTCCACAACAGCATAGTGGGCTGACAGCACCAACCATGGGCAGGCAGCTGAGCAGTACTGTGAGGACAGCCTCCTCTGGAGAAGCTGAGGCAGCTTTGGAAGTTTCCAGACAGTGTCCTACAAAGGGATGACGTGAAGCAATGGAAAGAAAGAAAAATCAAAAGAGATCTCTTAGAAATGAAAAGTCGAAGAAATTGGAAAAACCTAGAGAAAATAATCAGAAAATGGTGCCCATCTCAGATAACAGAAACAGAAACCATGAGAGATCATTTTCATAAATTAAAGGGTGTGGTCCATTTCTAGTTTGCTGGGAAATTAAAATATCAAGTTGCCAGAATAGAAGATTAAAAAGTAGATGTACAGCTAGGCATACCATCACAAAAATTCAAAATAATCTGGTCAGCTTCTATGAAGAAGAAAAAAAAGTGAGTTCTATTCAAATTTTGAGGACTCAAAATTTCTTCAGAGTTTTCAAGTCCCACAGATGATGGTGCTTGCCTTCACACCACCAAGAAAAAGCTCTCTCGATGCAGTCAAATTCGAAACTTGCTCAAAACACTGCTCATTCATTGGGGAAGAAATGAGTAAGTGAAAGGAAGCTGGAAGGAGTTTGGTAGATTAAAGATATTGGTTTTGGCTACATAAACCACCAAGTCTTACTGTTGAATGAATTCTGTACCTTAGGATGCTACTGGAGAAGACTTCAGAGACAAGAAGGAGGAAGGTGAGAGATCCAGGAAGCAGATTCCATCGAGGACAAGGAGAAGAATTCCCAAGTCAACAGTGACAATTGGGGCCTAACAGGATAGAGAGACTCCAACAGACTCTGGTGAGGTGTTCGCAGACACACGGAGAAAATGCCTGGGATCCCTGTATTTCAAATACACCGGCACTCTAGTGAGGAGTTTGGGGCCTCCTCAGCAATATGGAAAACAAACAACCAAATAAAAACACTAAGCAACCATGTACTGCGGGGGGTGGGGCAACAAAGTTTTACAAGAAGAAAAGTTAAAAATACTGTATGATGGATGGAGGAATGTGAACAAAATTATGACAGAAAACGGATTTAACTGAATTTGTCATTAATTCAGAAGATGAGTGGACACGGAACACTTCTCTGAGTCTGGATGGGAGACAGAGCATGCTTATGGTGTGAAGGAAAGAAACATCAGTGTGCACAGGGTCTGTGTGCTGTGGAGGAAACACCCAATAGCTAAGGGGTAGGGAGAAGGAAACTGGGAAGCAGACAGCTGCCGTTGGCAATTAAAGCTGCACCCGCTGTTTAACGAGTGCACTGATGATTACGTCAACCTCTGCATGTTTAAAGCAAATGCACAGTGCTCACGTAAAATTAAAGTTTCTTTTCTATTTTTGTGACTGTGAGTCAGGGTCTCACTGTGTAGTGCTGACTAGCCTGGAACTTACTGTAACCCAGGCTGGCCTCAAATTTGCGTCAATCCCCCTGCCTCGGCCTCCTAAGTACTGGGGTCACAAGCATGTGCCACCAGTGACAAAGCTGCAATTTTCTTTTTTTAGGTTGGTAGGAGGAAGAACTGTAAGACCCATCTGTAAAGCCAAATTCCGTTTGCAGAAACAAGATACTGAGGTGATCACACCAGCAAAATGGCTCTCGGGCAGGAGGGATCGAGGAGATTTTATAATTATTGAAGCTAGAAGGTTATTAGCTCTGCATTAAAAAAAATGGCATTGAGAAATCACCAAAGAAGGCTCAGGAAGAAACATTTCACAAGTGTCATCTGGAGTGTCAGGATAGGCACACCATTAAAAGAGCAATCACAAATTCCCAGGATAATAGACTGTTCAGTAATTGGACTGAGATGGCAATCAAGGTCAAGTGATGGGAGGGGTCAGCAAAGAGGCAGAGATCACTAGAATACTCATTACAAGCATTTCTGAGCAGAGTGTTAGAATATAAGAATCAAGTTCACATCCTTTAATGAATCATGTGTGTGTGTGTGTGTAATTTTTAAAAAAGATTTGGTGTTTTAGAATGACTGTGTATTTTCCCAGGACACCACACAAGAATATGATTCTGTTTTCAGAAGATACACAGTTGTCTTTCATGAAACAGTAGCACAAACACCGCATTAATAAGACAGTGAATCTTAGGGCATATTGTCATTCCTGCCCTGGTACAGAGCCCTGTCCCTGTTAGCCACACAAGGGGTGGCTTTATCTGCCTGAGAAGAGGGTGTGAGCTCAAGTTCCTGGCTTGGCTGGGACCTTCTTTTGGCTGCATTTCCTTAGAGGCCAACTGCCTGTCACAGGCTCTGCACTATTGACACCCAAACAAGATGTCAGCACAGGGAAACAAACAACAGCAAGCTGCTTTTTCCTGCTCGTGAGTCAAACCACGAAATGTTATATTAAATTCCATCTTGAAATGAAAGTGAACTTCCTGGAAGACTCCTTATTCATTTTGCTGATTCGAATTCAGGACTTGGCTTCAAGACTCAAAGTGTAATTGGTACCAAATGTTGCCTCATCTCCCCACACACTCTTTTCTGCTTTGCTTCCTAACATGGCTTGTGCTACACTGTCTCACACCCTCCAAACAGATGCAAGATGAACGGAACAATCCAGTTCTTATTTTTTTTAAAGCTTACCATCACATTTTAGTGCTGATTTTCCCATCTGCCCTTGTGACTTGCTGTTGCCTTCCAGACAATTCTATTTCAGACATACTATAGAAAATGCGCTTAGAAGAAGGGCATTCATCTGGAAATAAGAGTCCATGCAAGTCTGTTAACAACACCCAAAGTGTTTTAATTGGCAGATATGCTTGTGCCAGTGTGCCTAGCAGCTTCCCTCTGAAACAAATGTAAACAGAGTGAATAGTCTTCAAGGGGCAGAGGAACAGTCCCGAGTCCCACATCAGAGGGTTGGGCACAGCAGCACAGGTCAGCCCTATGGCCGTAGAACTGTACAGTAAGTGCTGAAGCCATAAAACTGTAGATGGCCAACCACAAAGCGAGCAGGTAGCTGAAATGCCGTTGAAAATGAATGAAGGAGCCACTGAGACAGCTTAATTAGGAATTTGCCAATGTTTATTTAAAATCCACAATAGGTCAATAAGAACTCTGCTTTGGAGCTGGCAGACAGGACAGAAACTTCTCCAAGGTCAGTCGGGGTGAGGACAGACAGTGGAAGTGGTTTGCGTCTGGCCTAGGCAGCTGCACTTGTTCTGTAGGTCCTTTGGCATGAGTCCTTGCTGAGGTCCCTTGCTGGAGTTTACTGGCTGCAAGCAATGTTTTGGAAATGGGAGGAAAGTGGGGCCAAGGTATCTGGGCAGTTCTCTAGAGCTGGGAGAGGCAGGGAAGAGACTTTCCCCGGGAGCCTCCAGGAAAGAAGGCAGTTCTGCCAGCACGTTGTTGTGAGAACTAGGACCTCCCAAACTGCAGGATTATACATTTGTGTCTCAAGCCGCTAAATTTGTAGTCCTTCATTATAGCAGCCTGAGGAACCCAGGATACACTGTGTGCTGGACTCTTTCTCAGTCCTGACCAATCTCCCCATGACTGTGGCCAAGCAAAAGGTCAATTACGTACAACACACGTCTCTCACCACCAGACCTGTGGCTGCACATAAAGTGTCTGTGATGGGCACAAAGAGAAATATTATAAAATAATATAACACTAAATGTCTGCCTCAGTTTAGGAGCAAAGTACCAAAAATTCCTTTGCAAAAAAGTATATATATATATATATATTTTGGGGAGTGTGTGGGCTGTGGGGGGGGTATGGGCTGTGTGGTGTGTGTGCCGCACACATGCACATGTCATAATGTAAATGTTGATGTCAGAGGACAAATTTTGGGAGTCAGTTCTCCCCATTCACTATGTGGGTCCCACACATCAAACTCAGGCTGCTAGCTTGGTGGCAGTAATCTTTACCTTGCCAGCCCCCAATGGTTTTCTTTTCTTTTTTTTTTTTTATTTTACCTATTGTTTTGGTTTGAAACATGGTTTCATGCCTCCAAGCCAGCCACAAATTTACTATATAGCCTAAACTGGTCTTGAACTTCTGACTCTCCTACCTCCATCTCCTTTGTGCTGGGATTACAGGTAGGTGCCACCACGCCCAGATTAGTGGCAACAAATTTGCAAGAACTCAGTGTTCTCTGAAATTCTTGAAAATGAAGGAACTTTTAATGATTAAACATAAAGCCAGGGATGAAGATCACAGAAGGAGTTACTTTGTTCTCTGACATAGGACAGGTTAACGACATCCTTGCATAGGTCTCCTGAAGGGAAGAGGAGGCAAGGCACAAAAGAAAAAATTCAGTATGCCAGCCAAAGAAATTAATACAAAGAATGAGAAGTTAGTTTCCTATAGTATTTTTGATTTTTAAAGATGCTCCCCTGTGGTTCCATTAGCTGTTGAAGCAGAGAGTTCTTTGGGGATGTCAAATGAGCAGGGCACTGGGGCCCTTATCTGAGCCTCCTAATGTCAAGTCTATGCTCTTTATGCTATGTCTCCCCTAACTGCAAAAGAAAAACAATCTCATGCACGCACGTGCGCGCACACACATGCACGCACGCACACACGCACATACACACGCACGCATGCGCACACGCACGCACACACCACGGCCCGAGGGTGTATGTGCTCCAGAAATAGCAGCTAACAACTTCTGAGATGTTTTAGCCACTGCTTGATCTGGTGCCTGAAAATATTCACTGAGATTAATAACTTAAACCACAGCATCCTAGGGTGATGGCTTGAAAGAAAATGGCCCCCATAGGAATTGGCACTATTAGGAAGTGTGGCTTTGTAGGAGTAGGTGTGGCCTTGTTAGAGGAAGTGTGTCACTGTGGGGGTGGGCTTTGAGGTCTCCTTTGCTCAAGCTGCACTCTGTGAGACACAGTTTACCTCCTATTGCCTGTGGGTCAAGATGTAGAACTCTCAGTTCCTTCTCCAGCCCCATGTCTACCTGCACACCACCATGTCCCACCATGATGATAATGGACTAAACCTCTGAAACTGTAATCCACCCTATAAACGAAAAATGTTCTCCTTTATAGGAGTTGTCATAGTCATGGTGTCTCTTGATAGCGATAGAAACTCTA